>JBBMOC010000001.1:21277090-21346873 GCA_037975185.1 Centropyge bicolor
ACACACACACACACACACACACACACACACACACACACACACACACACACAAACACACACACACTGAGGTGAACATGACCTCTGACAACAAGGAAGGGGAGAGCAAGACACACAGACACAGGACACACAGGAGAGAATAGCACTACATATGTACTATATACTATATTGTGTCAATATCAAGTGTCGCTGCTAAAGAGATTAGAGCTCTTTGACCAAGTGTGACCACCTTCTCTTTCATCTCAAGGCCTTTGGTAAAAGCTTTATTTTATTTGCTCCCAGGCTGTTAGTGAACTTTATTGCCTCCAAATCTTTTTACACTCATCTCAGCTGCTGTGTGTTCTGTGCACGCGTAAAGCCACTCATACATGCACCATTCAGAGCCATAGCACTGAACATGAGAGAGAGAGAGAGAGAGAGAGAGAGAGGAGGGTGAGAGTACAACAGAGTGAAAGAGGCAAAGAGAGAGTTGACCGGACAGACCCGGCATCCTCTGGGGAGATTCCTGACATTCCTCTACTTCCCTGCCCACTACAAAGAGACCCATTCCCCAAGGCTCATCGCAGCTCTGCCCCGTTACACACACACGCGCATGCACGTGCACGCACACACACACACACACACACACACACAAATCCTCCCTCTCCAGTATGCTTAACTCTGCTTAACGCAAAGTAAGATGGATCGATGCCCTCTTCATTGTAAAGTGCAGTGTGTGTGTTGTGGGATGCATATGTGCTTGTGTGTCTGTAATGGGGTAGGTTGTAAGGTGGGGGTTTCTTCCTCCCTCCATTGATAGAATAAATAACAGAGCTTCCTCCCTCTGCTCTCTGACTCATCCTGTTGTCCCCTTGGTAGAGGGAGGTAAAGACATGCTACTAATTGCCTCTAATTTGCATTTTTTAAAATCTGTTTCAATTGCATTTTACCGTATCTGAATTATTAGTGTAGAAAAGACACAAATGTACTGTTCCCCACTCCCTATTTTTACTGTTCAATTATATAGTATATATATGTAAGTATATATAGGTATATTTTCTATCCATCATACTCTTTTATAATTATATTCATGCAGGCCATGACAGTGTTTGTGTTAACTACAAACTCATTTTACCTGCATGGCTTTACAAGACATTTGTATTTGTGTGTGTGTGTGTGTGGTGGCCAGGTCCTCAGCATGGGAACAGCTGTTCAGAGCAGCGCTGGCCACACACATATGGGTCTGATTAGCACTTGGTGACTCCCTCCCTCCCTCCTGCCCTCCCTACTCACCTCCCTCCCTTTTCAGTGGGGGCCGCGGCATGCTGGCGGCACCAATAATTTTAATGCCTAGTCTGAGTCTGCCAGGAGCACAGGCATGTGTGTGTGCAGCCACACACACACACACACACACACACACACACACACACACACACACACACACACACACACACACATACTCAGCCACAGAGTCCTGCCAAGAGAGGGAGCACAAAGCCCTCATGCTTTGATCTGCTCTTTTCCTTTTTCCTCCCCCTCCCCTCTCTCTTTCTCTCTTTCTCTCTCTGTTTACCCCTGACCTTCTCCTCTCCCACCTCCTCTTCCTCCCTCCCGCTCCACCACAGATGTTCTACCTTAACAAGTTCAGAGTTGACGTGTGGGGGTCTTCATGTCCTGTACTGCTGTACACTAATCCCCTTGTAAATGTTATATATTGCTGTTGCCCTCTCTCTCTCCCTGTCTTTTTATTTGCAGATCCCGCCATCAGTCATTCTATCTCTTTTGTCTTAATGGAACAATTTAAAGACTTCATTGGCGAGCATCAGTTGAGCTGTAGCGAGAAAGGTTAAATTTAATATGCATCTATCTTTCTTTATTTTGTCAGAGCAAACATTTCTCTCTGTCCTCTCTGATACTGTAGTCCAGGAGGAAATTCTTTCTGAGGCAGATTCCACATGGAACAGATAACAGAGGAGTGGGTGTAGTAACTCACAGAGGGAGATAAGTGAGTGAGAATAAGAGGAGAGGGGAGATGATTTTTTGAGGAGAAGATGGAAAAGGGAAAGGCTGTGAGAAAGGTTGAAGGTGCAGAATTGGAGAAGGAGTTAGGACAGGAGGATGAGGAGAAGACGGTCGATGTTCAGAAGGGAGAGAAATAACAAATACAGTGTGAGGGACAAAAAGATCACATGCACGGGAGAGCAAATGGGAGAGAGGGAGAGAGAGAAGAAAGTGCCCACCATGACTCATCAATCTGGCTCCACTTACTGCACAGTCCCAGTTTCTGTGTGTGTGTGAATAGAAAAGTGTGAGTTCTGTGTCTATTGATTGAACTAAAGCAAGACATTGACATTAAACGTTAAGTAGGGTAAAGTGAGTGTCAGGTACAGTAGTCAGGTTGTAAGTTAAGGCTAAACATGCAATCTGTATATTAATTTGTATATAATGAGTACAATCTCCATTCAAATCAAATTCCATTCTCTTTGTGAAGTGAAACGTATTAATGTTAATATACGCACTGTGCAGTGTATAACTATAAGGACAGACATACATATTATTAAATGACATTGAACAGTACACAGTAAATTAAATGAACTTTTTTGTAAATTTGACATCAGTCTTTCCTCCCAGTTCTTGAGGTTTTGGAAAGCTGTTATGATTTTTGAAGCTATTTTATCCCCATTTAAGTGGTCCCTCCTTTCTTTCTGTCTCTCCGTCTGTGTTTTTTCCCCCGTCTCTGTGCCTATGTAGTGCTTATTATCAGGAAATGCCGTGAGACAGATACCCAGTTAGAGAATAGAGTTGGACCTTGTGGCCGACTCCAGAGATCAAAACCACCGGCGTCTGCTGTCGCTGTTTGATTTGTTCCAAGTGACTGCCGTCTGGACAGATTCTCTGTTTCGGGTTTCCTGCTGCTGGAGACGTCTTGTCTTTCCTCATGACATGTCATGGAATTTACAAGTCATCTTCATTTTCACAGGATTGAGGAGAAGTTGAGGTTGTTCATTTTTCCACTACATGTCAATATCATTTGAGGTTATCACAGGATGCAAGTGGTTCTTGGCAAGTTACAGTATGTAGTGTAATGTAATGGGAGTGTAATGATATGATTAGCCACTAGATGGTGTCAGTGCTCCACTCAGGGCAGATCTGACGCTGGACAAAAGCAGAGGTGGAGATCTCTGATCTGGACCCAATTATTTGTTGAATTTAATTACCTGGACTTGTATTTGTGTGTGTGTTTTTATCAACATGTGCATTTGTGTTTGTGTAGAAAGGAGCTTACTTGTGCAACAGTTCCAGTCATCCAGCACCACTGGGTGGCTTGGAAAGTGTGCATGAATGTATGTGTGGATTTGAGGAATGGGGATATGGAGCAGCTGTTTAAATGCTTTGTACAGTAATTGCTGTTGTGTGTGTATGTGTCTGTGTGTGTGCGCGTGTATGTGTGTGGTGTATGGTGTCATCACTTGGGCTGTGTTGTGGTAGACTCTCGGCTCCACACACCAAGCAAGTCTGTAATTACTCAAGCCAACGCTCATACACACTGTAAGCCTGTAGAGTCTGTGGTCCCCCCCCCAGCCCTCTTTCTTTCTCTCTCTTTCTTTTACTCGCTCGCTCTTTCTCTCCCCTGAACTCTTCCTCTGTGATTCCCAGTGTGGTCCCAACTCTGGTTTGGCCATGATATCTGTCTCCTGTGTTTTGGAATGTGTCGGTGCTTCTAGCCAATTCACCCTCATGCTCACACTTCACTGGCAACACACACACACGCAGAGGTATCATAATGTTTTGGCTTGTCTTACCAACTTGACCCAGCCAACAAGCCAATTACACATGACTCTGTTTAGATACACACATTTTAAACACTGAGCTAACACATACCAGACAGGTTTTGAAATTGTCCTGTCAGCATTGTGCTCTCTGTTTGTGTGTGTGTGTATGTGTAAACCAGCTGTTCAGTCCAGTCCAGCCACACCTGGGATTGCAGATAGTTGCCAGCAGCTTCTTTGACCTCTTTCCCCACTGCCATGGAATTATCACAGACAGGGCACAATCCCCAAGAGTCTCTCTTCCCACTACACCCACTAACACTGAGTCTGAGATGTGTATTTAACAGTCTTGTATCTTTGATCATGGCAGTAGGAGTGTGCTTGTTTGTGTATCAGTGCTACTTCTGTTCCTGCATGTGACTTTGTTTGCATATGTGTGAGAGTGTTCCTATGTAGTTACTGCCAACTGCCGTCAGAGGACAAGAGGCTAAGCCACGTCTCTAACCAGTTAGAGAGCCTCCCTATCTCTGCTCACACAGACTGGGTAAGCACACATACACACTCACACACAAACACACACACACACACACACACACACACACACACACACACACACACACACACACACACAAACCTACGCACTGGACTCGTGCACAAATGCACACGCACATAAAGTCAGTGATAGCAAAGAATACACATACTTCATTTATGTATATTCCTTTTTTACTTTTTCTCTTTCTCTCAGTCTCTCTCTTTCACTCACTCACGCACACACACACAAACACACACACACACACACACACACACACACACACACACACACACACACACACATGCACTCATACACACACGCACACACAGGCACACACAGATTCCCTCTCCCAGCGTGGCTAAACTAGATTAGTGTGTATAAAGGCTCATAATCCCTGCTGCCTCCCCAGCAGGCAGAGAGGAGCCTGTCCTCCAAATTAGGTTGGCCTCTCTGGGTGATGAGTGGCTGCCAGCAAGGATCCACTTTATTTGTGTGCATGTGTGTGAGCATGTGTGTGTGTATTTATGCGTTTGTGCATGAGCTGTGAAGCACACATCTCCAGCTGCTGTGTCACTTGTCCACACGTAGACATCCACCCAAGAAAGGACAGAGGTAGATGGCACACTGGAACCAGTGCCACAGTGTTTGGTTTAGCTAGTGTTATAACTTGCTGTATGTTTATCTTTCTAAATGTCACATAGCAATAGTTGACAGTTGACTCTACAAAGAATGAACAGGAGTAGTCTAAACTTAACAGCAGGATTTGCTTGTTAAAGGGTGAGTCAGCATGTAATGTCCTCTGGCGTAGTCCATTCCTTCGGAGGGATGTGTTAAAGGTTTCCGTGGTGCTGTTGCAGAGAGAGTTAAAGCACTTCATTTTTGAAGGGTGTTTCTAATGCTAATGATGTACATGAACATTTGTAAAACAGAGTCAGTGTGTGAGTCCACTGGTTATGACAGGAAGTTTTGAAATCTCAAGTTGGGTTATTGTTTGTTGCAGCCAGGAAATCTGATTGTGACAAGCTTCAATGACTTGAGGAAGAAAAACATACCTCAGTTTAAACCATAATATCTCCTCAATGCAAAATGATGCTTCTGTGTCTAGGTGCTTACCTATAGCTTTTTTGTAAGAGAATGATATCATAGCCAGAAGGTGTCTGGATCCTGCAGGTCTGTTATACATTGTGTAAATCTTTATGCACTTTGATATTTACTAAGAGTCTGGCTGGACTCTGGTTCTCTGCTGTCATACATTATTGTACATTCACATAATTTTTTTTGGTTCACCTTCTAGTACTAATTCTTTTACAGTATATGCAGTATTGCCTCTCTCTGTGGTTGTTATTCCTGTCACAGTTATATCTAAGTGTGAGTATGTGTGTGTGTGTGTCTGCTATAAGCTGATTTAGTGATGTTTGAACCCTACAGACGGGAGGTTGTTTGACCTCCTGAACTGGGTTGATATGAAGGCCGGTATATTATGTAACAGTGCACGTTGTGATAGAAGACTGACTGTACTCCTGTATGTGTAACAATGTTTTCAGTCTATTACCTGTTCATCTGCTGTTGCTCAGCAATCAAATTTGCACCAGCAGCAACACAGATTCCTCTAAAGTGAAGCTAATTCTGAAGTTTATTTATAACTGATAAGTTATAAATTGTTATCATTATTCTTTTGATTTTTAAACTTACTGATCTCCTTTGGTGCACATGAGGCTAATCCAGCCCCAGTCTTTGTAATGTTATGAATGCTGTCCCTCTGTTACCCTCTGTAGTGCTTATCATCATGATTCAGCAGGCTGACTGTTATACCAAGGCTGTAGTGGCTATGGGGCAGCACTCTTTGGGGTCTTTAGTGTGCTAATAGTGAAGGGCCCATAGGGAAGTGCAGTAATTGGTCTTTATTTATGCTGAGTGAAGGCTATGATTAACTAATATCACCCCTGAGTCTATGTACACACACACATTAACACACATGCGGCACACACATGTGCATGCGCAGTTGCACACACACGTACAGATCCCCTTAGCGTGTGCGGTAGTGAGATTGAGTGGAGAATTGAGTATTGAGCTAATCCCTGGTGGCAGGCTGGAAGCTCTGTAAAGCCACTGACAGGCAGTAAAAAAAGGCATATTGTAGTTCACTTACAGTACCACAGTGAATTGCTGGAGGGGTGATGTTTTTTAATGATTTTGTAGCGCATCACAAGTGCTGGGACAACAGTGTGTCAAATATGCACTATTTTTTTCCATGCCGTGTTTAATATATTAATAAAAGCATGCAAAACAGTGCACACTGTGGTTTGCTATTAAACTGTCAAGGCTCTATAGCATGTCAGTGAGCAAGGCTGTGTGTGAATGCGTGTGCACATGTGTTGTTTGTCTCTTTCTTTGCCACTGCTAATGAGCTGAGGGCAGTAAGGCCACTCTTTGTCTTTTGAGGAAACAGAAGGCAAGCGGGGGAAAGTGGTGTGTGTTGGGCTGCAGCCTACTAAACTTACACACATGAAGGCACCATGTATCATTCACGTTCCGGCTCTGTTGTTACGCCTCTGCATGCATGGCGTACCTGCCTCAGTGTGTGTGTGCGTGTATGCACATGCTTGTGTATTGTCAAATCCCCACAGCGCTAGTGTTCTCATGTGTTTACTCCTAGCGTAGAAACTGAACACCGGGCTGTAATCAGAGCTGCAGTGAGAGGATCACAACAACAGTGTTCCCTCATTATGGCTCCAGCAGATCACCTTTACCTCCTGTTTGTGTTATTATGGTTCCCCCCGGTAGCCTTACAGGCAGCAGTGGTGCGTGTGGGTACAGGCAAACCGATCTGTGTGTATGTGCTTGCATCGTATATGTGTACTTTAAAGAGCTTTGTTTATTTAATTTTTGGCTCAAAAGTGACCGTGTGGCACTGAAAGACTTGGTGACTGACATATCAAGAGCTTCCAAGCGGACACATTCTTTCACAGCACACCGAAGCTTTTATAATAATAAGGACTTGGACTTGCACTCACACCCACACACATATCCATAGGAATGCATGTATTTCATCACATTAATAGTTTTTACGTTTATGTTTGAGTTATTCATACTTAATGTTACATACATATTCATACTTTTGCATGCAATTGTTTAACTGAAAGTAGTAGCACTTGATTGAGTGAATGGCCCACAAGAAACAGAAACTGAGAAAGAGAAATCTTGTCCACTAAACACAGTTTCACACAGTTATTCATGCTGGCATTGGTATAGTAACAAGACTAATAGTCTACAGCAGCTTTGTTAGGCTGTTGTTAGGCACAGCACTGCTTTGAGTTAGATGTTAACTGCCATGCTCAAAATGATGATCTTGATTTGCTGTTTTTTAGGAAGTGTAAAGTCTACCATGCAGTTTTGAGGCAATGATGCCACTATTGGAAAAGTGAATGGATCACCAAAGTTGTTATGATTCATCCTGTGGGGGACATGAAAATCTTGAATCATGAAAAAGTTTTATGGCATCATCTATTATTTGTTGAGTCATTTTACCCTAAACCACGAATGTCAACCCCATGGTGATGCTACCCAAAAAGTCAGGGGACCACTAAAGTCATTAGGATACATGGTCTGGTAACAATGGATGTCTGTACAATTTCTTGTTTTGCCAATCTGTGAAGTAATAAGTGAGATATTTCACTGGATAAGTGACAACAGACAACATCAAGGGATCACCAGAGTAATGAGGATTCATTCACTAAGAAACGCAATGTGTTTACAAAAGTTTACAACAATCCATCCAATAGTTGAGATATTTTAGTCTAGACTACAGTGATGGATGAACCGTCAGACCGACATTGACGTTACCTTGTGCTCATTTCTGTGTAGTCCGTTTGCATGTTAATATAGTATTATGATAAGAGTTGAAAGAGCCCCAGCAGCTGGAAGCATTGCTTAAGCTGTTAGAAATACGTAAGGTTTGCAGAATACTCAAAAATGTCAGTTTTTAGTCCTGATTGAAGTGCTTTCTCCCCCTAGGTGCTGCTGCTGCTATTCTCAGAGGCAAATGATTACTCAGGAACTCGAGTTAGGTACACATCAGTTTCATCTGCTCCCAACTGATTCCCATTATTATATTAGGATAACTCGGCCCTCCTCTCCCCTTTTCATATTATTGCATTATCTCTGCCTCCCTAACCCTCCCTCCCTGCTCTATGTGGCCCAGTAATGAGACAGTGACAGATTGCCCTAAACCCTACTCTGTCTATTTCTCCCCCCATCTCCCCTCTTCTCACACTGAGATAGAGGCTTGCAATGAGCTTCAGTTTGTAAGTGCTGGGTGTGGATGTGAAAGTTATGTATGAAGTGTGTAAGCTTGTAAGCTCAGGTGACGAGGCTGTGATATGGTTCATGTGGTACAGATTCTGTTTCTAATCCCATGTCAGACATTTAGAGCCAATTTGTAAGAGAGCTGGCAGGTAGACTAAAACCAGAATTAAACATCAGTAGGGCCCGCCATCACAGGCTAACTTGGGATATGATACTATCACAGCATTTTGTGAATGATAACGATGTTATCACCTTCATGGCATAATCATCCTGGGTTGTAGATACATGGTTTTCATTAGCTTGTACACCTATTAGGAACACCTTACAATATAACACATATGAGTTGGATAATGTCCATTGTTGTTGAGATATTGGCCAATCTTTAAAGTTACACAGCAAGCTGTAGAGACTATGGAGATGCTAAGTAACATGTTACTTAGAGCTCAAGTCATTGTTTAGTATGTATCATCAGACAAATGATGCAAAATATCACAATTTATGGTCAGATTGCTGATTCCTTAATATGTAAGCAGCATTTTATTGTTGCAGTTTGTTGAGGTGAAGCTAGTTTTAACTACTATATATACTGTTGGTTACTTTAATTACCAGGCTCATCATATATTTTGTATGTAAATCCTAATTTAAGGAATAGTAACTATAGCTGACAAGTAAATGTAGTGGATAAAGAAGCACAGTGCTTTCCTCTGTTATGTAGTGAAATAGAGCAGTAGTGCCCGGTGTGTTTCAGGAGGTAGAGCAGGTTGTCCACAGGTCGATGTGTCCTTGGACCAGACACTGAACTTCAAATTGTTCCTGATGGTTAGAACAGTGACTGCATGGTAAGGCATGCAAGGCCATCAGTGTGTGTGTATGTGTATGAGTAAGTGAATGAGAGGCAAATTGTAAAGCACTAAAAGTGCTGTATAAATACAGCCATTTAGCATTACCATGAATTTAAAAAATGCTCAACTAAAATACAAGTACCTCAAACTTGTACTTAAGTACAAATAATGTAATCTACTTTGTTGTATTCCTCCTCTACATTATAATGCATTTAAATGGCAAGAGAAAACAGGGCTCAACCCTGAACTGTGTTTATTCACTGTATGCTCTAAAGAATGTTCACTTACAGAGCTACCACCGTTGTGTACCAGAGCACATATAGTCCGAGGTTTTTTAATACACAGCAGCAGGAACACATGCCACTGTTTAGATGTCAGGTGGCCATGAATGCCTCAGTACTGCAAGAAAACATATAATGATGTATTGGGATATTGATTATTTGTTTAAACTCTAAACATGTCCAGTACTTGAACACACATGCACATTCACACACACTGGTTTCCATGCATGTGTCTCCCTTTTCATGTTTCTTTCTTTTCCAGCCATTTTCTGCTTCACTTGTGCATAACGTTTGTCAGTTGTCTTTTAACTGTTAACCAATGTTGGAGTGTTTATGCACAGTATGTGTGAGCATCTGTTGGACTGTGTATTGGAGAAGAGCTTCAGTAATCCCATTGACAGAGATGCAGCTTTGCTTCAGCTCAATAGCAGCTGTCTAGTTTGGAGCGGAGAGGTCCAGTTCTCTTCAGGGGCCGGGGGTGTGGGCATGGGTGGGGTTGTCTTCATGCTGCTTCCACTTTCATTGACCTGTGTCAGTCATTAAAAGGCTTTGATATTTCTCTCTCCTCCGTGTGTGTCATTTTCTTCGTCTTTGTATTGTTTTATAAAGCTTTCTTGTCAGTTAGTCACCTCATTTGTTTGTTCCAAGTGTTAAATATTTGGTTAACTACATGCAGACAAACTCTCCACCACCCACCCCCGGGTTCTGGTCTCGCAGTGGTCTGCCCCTGGCTCAGCGCTGTCTCTGTGTTTCAGAGCACACATTCATTATCTAATCTTGCTCTATGTTTAATTTACAGCCTTGGCTGCTGCTGCCATATGCTCCTTTTGTCTCTGTCTAACACACTCTCTGACACACACACACACACACACACACACACACACACACACACACACACACACACACATGCCCAGTAACACACACACATACTGATCTGTGCAGCTTTGCCTCAACCTTCAACATCAAGAAAAAAAAGGCAAACAAAAACAAACATGCCAAAGAAAGCCTGCGCCCTCCCCTTTAGCAACACTTCTCAACCTTCCCACAAGCTTGTTGACACAGACAGAGGTGTGTGTCTCTGATTATGTCTGTGTGTGGTGTCTGCTGTCTGGACGTTCATGCAGGGTTGCTTTGAGGAGACTGACTTACCAGTTTGAGGTGAGAGACATTTATACTGGTATTCTTCTCCTTTAATTTCCCTGTCCTTGCTCCATCTTACTCCAGCTACTTCTTTTAGGCCTTTTCTGTACCTGTGTATTTCATCGTCTGCAACTTATAAAAGGTGTGCTTGCATCCAAAACACACCTGTTGCTTTGCGTGTTACTCATTGTTTTTCATCTCTTCTCCATTTTTTGCACTGCAGCAGCCAAATAGCTCACATTCTGGTGTATATCTGCGCGCTGGGTGAAACAGAGCAGGGATTGCAGACTGTGTGCTCATCCAGGGGCAGCTAATGTAGTGTCACTGTGAAATATAAATGGGCTGAGAGCAGCCGTGCTGTAGATGAGCACTCCCAGACCTTTTTACATAGTGCCGCTGTGTGAAGAGCCCCTATCCTTATTCATTTTCATGGCTCTGCAGTCCCGCTATTGACTTAAAGTGCAGTGATGCAACCACCTACTCTGGTGCATTTGGGAAATATAATGAGCTACGGCGTCAGGAATTTAAATACAGTGGAGTGGTGAGGGCAGAGATGAGAGAGGGTAACACAAGTGAAGCGAGAGAGTGTATTTCCTGTTTACTTTGCTCAGGATGAGAGTGAATTGCTGCGTTGTTCTCCGCTCACTGCTGTTTTCCTCCCTCTACCGCCCTCTCTCTTTCTTTCACGAGCTACTTCCCTTGCTCTCCTGGCCAGTAACACATGTTTTGAAATGACGTATTCACACAGTGAGACACTTTCTGCAAGGGTGTGTATGTGAGAGAAACACACACAGAAAGAGAGTTTGTGGTTAGCAGGGCTTTCTCTCTGGCTCCAGAGGCCCTGGCCAAGTCAGCGGTGAGGTTTGGCTCACTTCTTGCAACACTGCACATACAGGCTTGCACACACACAGACACACACAGTTTCCTTATACCTCTCTCTCTGTCTCTCTCTCTCTTTTTTGCACTGACCCATGCACATAAATGCTCTTTTTATTTTACATACACTATGCCCACCCTCTTTGCCTTCCTGCCCCCCAGGAAGCAGATCACAGCCCGGTTTAATGGTCTGACTGTGTCCCAGGATAAACCCTAAGTTGTTCCGCAATGAGATTCTCCCGTTACATTACACCTCTACAGTAACAAATTCTCTTTCTTTCTTTTTTTCTGTCTCTTTCCCTGTGAGTTCCTTACAGTGCGTAATGAGACAAAGAGCCATTGATTTAGCAGGGAGTACAAGGAGTTAGATGTGATCGATCTCTCACAAGGATTGGAAAAGAGGCAATGTGGAATAGTTACAGGGAAGTTGGAGATAAAGATATATATATATATATATATATATATATATACACACACACACACACACACACACATATATATATATATATGTATATATATGTATATATAATATAATATATTGTGGTGTTGCTTAAGGTACTGGTGAGATATGAAATTCAGAAAGACCAGTTTGCATCTTGCCGGATCACATCGCCTTGCATTGCTGCAGGTCCAACCCAGCATTTTTTCCTGGAGCACTCTGCTCTGGCATCCCGGTTGCTCCTATTCAAATAAATGAGGGGGCTGCATTATTTCTTCCAGGGCTAAAGTCGGTTCGGATGTGGCCTTACAGTCTATACTACAATTTCGGGACTTTCACCCCATTTCTTTGTGGTATGTTGTTATTGTACCTGGTATGGCTGTTTATTCAAGATGTTAGAGAAGTGCACTGATGGTTTGAATTCTTAACTCCAGCTGAATAGGAGATTGTGGGTGAAGACCTGTCCTTGAGCAACTATTGTTAAGATGCCCTTTATCAAAGCAATGCCCAATAGTAAAGCCTCTCAGTGGCCGGCTCCAGAGCAGTACTTCACAAACTAGAGATTGGTTGTGAGATGTCTTTTCTATAATTTGTGCTTTTTTTTGTTTGAGAGGTTCTTTAATTGAAGTTCTAACAAATCATAGACATATGAAACATTTCAAGGGGCATCTAATCTTTTGTAAGAAGTCACAAGTTGAACAGTGTGTGAATCAGTAGATCAGTCACTAGATATAATGATAGTTTGGAGCTAAAGAAGCCAGTGGCCAATTAATTGGCCAATTATCAGCCTGAAAAAAGTATCAGTCAACCTTTAACACTAGAGGACTGTGGTTGTACTTTGCAGCTCCTAGTTATGAATGCCACTGTATGACTGAGGCCATTATGGGACCTAACCCTGAGGAAAGTAAAAATAATAGTTAAATCAAAATGGAAAATATGTCTTTCTTTCTTTCTTTCATTCTTTCTTTCTTTCTTTCTTTCTGACTCTCTCTCTCTCAGTCTCTCTCTCTCAGACTCTCTGTTGTCATTCCCAGTGCCGCCTGTCATCCAGTGACAGCAAGAGCACGAGTCATTGGTGAGCGGAGCCTTTAAAGGAAGCCACTTCTTTATGAGCAGACATAAAAACACATGAAGCCGGCGCCGTTTAAAAAGACATCACACTTCCCAAGACAGCCTGCAGAGAAACAGAAAGAAAGGGGGGATATAGGTGGTAGAAGTGGAGGCGGGGGGTGGCTGAGGATGCAACAGTGTAACACACAGAGAGTCAAAAAGCAGCAAAACAAAGCAGCTCACCTTTTCTAGTCTCTGATCTTTCTTCATTGATACTGCTACCTTCCCTCCTGTATATACAAGCACACAGGCAGCTGCTGAATGTCTTGAATGTTGTTCTTAATCGTGACATTAATTCATATATCCGCACGCATGCTGACAAGACATGTACTGTGTGAGCCGCAAATTGATAGTGCATCCCTGTCTGCATCATTGTTGTCTGTTTATGTACCTAGGAACTGTGGATGATGTTAATTTCAGCATTCTCTTTAGTTAATGCTCAAATCCATGGAGATGTAGTGATGTGCAGAGTTTCTGAGTCATCTTCACCAACTTTTTCACCCCTTTGCTAAGTATCTGAAGACCGAAGCAGAAAAGAGCATGTGGACATATGGTATGAGGTCAGATGATTGCAACAGTGTTAGTGAAATGTGTTATCTCCTTATTGTGGCTTGGCTCTTCACTCCAGAAGCGGTTTGGAGTTGGTGATTAGCTGCAGCATTATGCACCTCCATGGAGCAGAAGCTGGCAGGTGGTGAGGCCCATGGAGACAGAGTTCTGCCCAGGCCAGGGCCCCTCTGACTGGCCTGGGATTTGGAAGCCAGCCCCCTCTCGCCATGGAGAACTTCCACACTTAGTAGTGCACAGCTGGGCTCAGGGATCACTGGCACTGGAACCGATGTGTGTGTGTATAATCATCTGCATCCTGTATATGAGTCTCAAAAATATCCCTGTCAATAAGATGGAGTCTGAGATTAGATAAGGCCTGTCTTTCTGTAGGCCAACATTCACTGCATGTATCAAACATCAAGTTTAATCTTTGGGAGAGGAAGAGGCATGAATATAAACCAGTGATTCTTTGAACACTTGTCTGATGTGTACACATAAATGGGTCTTCTTAAGTCTGATGAGTCTATACATGATAAGATTGATGATAAAAGCATTAGCATGTTTTGATAAACCAGGGTGCTGCGATCTGATACTCAATGTTCCATTTGGATCCTAAGCTGAAAGGGTGTAAATGACTCCCTGTATGCTATACATTAAGAATACTCTACATACATTGTTGAACTCATTGGACGGTTTAAAAGAGGATCCCATTCGATATGGCAGAATCAGATTTATCGTATTTTTTTGCTTCCACGCAGGCGACAGCCCTGACCAGAGGCATTGTATTTTCAGGTGGTTCACCCAGTATCATGAACATGATATCTCGGGAACACTTGAGGGAATTTCTTCAAATTTGGCACAAAAGGATGAACTTCAGTTTTGTTGGTCAAAGGTCAAGGTCACCGTCACCTCACAAAAGATGTTTTTGGCCATAACTCAACAATTAACACACTAATTATGAATTTCAAATATATGTCTAATACGATCAAATGATGAAGTAATGACATACAGTACAGGCCAAAAGTTTGGACACACCTTCTCATTCAATGCGTTTTCTTTATTTTCGTGACTATTTACATTGTAGATTGTCACTGAAGGCATCAAAACTGTGAAGTTTCGGTTGGTCCTCATGTGTGCCAGTTTCGTTGTAGCGCTTGATGGTTTTTGCAACTCCACTTGGGGACAAGTTTTTGCAATTTTCCGGACTGACTGACCTTCATTTCTTAACGTAATGATGGCCACTTGTTTTTCTTTAGTTAGCTGATTGGTTCTTGCCATCATATGAATTTTAACAGTTGTTCAATAGGGCTGTCGGCTGTGTATTAACCTGTATTAACTTCTGCACAACACAACTGATGGTTCCAACCCCATTGATAAAGCAAGAAAGTGCAAAGCAGTAATCAGAGGGTGGCTATTTTGAAAAAACTAGAATATAAAACATGTTTTCAGTTATTTCACCTTTTTTTGTTAAGTACATAACTCCACGTGTTCATTCATAGTTTTGATGCCTTCAGCGAGAATCTACAATGTAAATAGTCATGAAAATAAAGAAAACCCATTAAATGAGAAGGTGTGTCCAAACTTTTGGCCTGTACTGTATATATGGAAAGGGTCAAAGGTCACCATGGGTCATCACTGGGTCCACATAATTTTCTCCAAAAACAAATTTCTGGCCGTTATTCGACTCCATAACTCAGGACAGAAAGGAAGGCTGTGACCATCATTCATATTTTGTCAGATACTGAATTAGTGGCACTAATCTTGGGTTTCCATCTTCAAACTGTGATGGTTGTACAAATCTTTTGTGCTGCCATGTTGAGGATGTGTATGAAGTATCTATGTTTTAGAATTTGTAGTTTTTTTGCAGCAACATCCATATTTAAAGCATTGTAGTTCACCACAAATTCATTAATTTTGATGACACTGAGCTTCAGGTGAATGTCGCTGCTCCATGTGTTGAAACTCTCTATCAGTCCTCTGTACTCCTCTGTGAAATTATTCTCATCGGGCAGAAATGAAGACATTATCCATAATGCAACTTGACCACCAAAGGTTTTGGTCAGAGATTCTGGTATGTTATGGTAGCAGCAGCTGATGTAGCCTTTAACCTCAAGCAGAGATGAGGAGTGGAGGTCTGGTAAGCTCACTTCACACCTCCAGATTTTTTTCTCTATTTCAAACTTGTAGTCGTCAGTCCAAAGTTAGTGACATCACTTGATGCAGTTTATCAGACTTTGTGCAGCTCCCTCTGGAGCAACAAAAGGCTTCATTTCACATATGCAATAGTGCTCGCCAAGACCTGTAAACAGACTTTGATGTGTAAAATTGGTGGAGTTCCCCTTTAGCATTTCTTCATGCGGCACCTTCTGATGAAGTCTGAAGTTCTGACTGAACTATCAGGCCTGTTTGTAATAAATTTTCCAGTTTTGGTCTTCAAAGTGTTGTGTCTTTTGGTGATTACATTACACTTTTGGGAAGGGACACTTCTCGCAAATGTTTTTGAGGTTAGTTTCCTGGGTTAGTTTATATTGCAGCTTTCCTGCTTTGCCGTCCACACATATGCAACAAAGATCCACACATGCACCACTCCTGTCTACAGTAACACAAAATCATGCAAAAATCCAGTGTCTCTATTTAAATATGCAAAATTCCTTTTATTGTGATCACTGGTAGAAAAATGAAAATACATTTTATTGTATGTATTATATATGGAACCCGGGATCATGTGTTGTTGGTGGCTGTCTATTGGTTGTTTTCATTGCAGTTAACGGCTTGGAATGGCTTGGTGATGAGTGTTTAAGCATTAAACATGCATGGGTGCATAGCATGTGCAGGCACACACAGACACACCTAAATCTCCCACAGCTGTTAAATGTAACACACACACACGCACACGGTGATAAATCCATCATGGCCTCTGTGTCCCATTCTGCCAGCTGCTCACTGCACTGCTACTACGTCTTTCTCGTTGCTAGGATACATACACACTTGGGGAGTAGCTCACCCTTCATCATACACACTCTGTTTGTGCCCATACACTGCCAAGGTGCCACTAAGTGTACACAGACACACACACTGAACTTCCTGTGGCCCTGTATACCGTACACTAATCAAGAGATTATATTGTCCACTGGTGTTAACTACAGTATCACAGTTGTTTTTGTTCCAGCTTCTTTCACACACTTGGCTAAAATTGAATTTTTAATACCCGAGCTTCATAGCAGTGTCCCAATGAATTTATTATTGTTGTAATTGATTCGAAAAATCGGCAGTGATTGACTTCTCCCTCTTGTCTGCTGTTAACTCCCTGGACAAGAGGGGGCAGGATGGAGAGCACATTGCAAGTGCACAAGTACCATTAGAGGGCGCTATCTGTCTATTTACCTCATTGCTGTGATATTGTAGCATCACTTCCTCCTTATCAGCAAGGATACCTCGACTGTAGCTCCCTCCTCTCTTTACCTCTCTGCTTGGCTCCCTCTCTGTTGTCTTTTTATCTCTTCCTAAGCCTGCCTCTCTGCTCATCCCCCCACCTCCTGTTTTCCTCCCTGCCTCCCTCTTGGTTCCCTCCCTATCTTTTCGTTTCATCCTTGCCTGTCTCTCTCCTTACCTCCTACCTTGTCTTCTTCCCACTTCTCTACTTGCCTCTCTTCTAGTCCTTTGCACTGCTGCCAATTCTTGCCCTCTCGCCGCCTTTTTCGCCTCCTTCCCATCCTCTCCTCTCTCAATTTCCCCCTCCTGTCTTGCATTCCCGCAGCAACAGCAGATGAGATTCCCCTTTACAGAGCCTCCCTTCCCTGCCTCTCTTCATCTCTTCCTCCCTCTGTGGCTCCCTCCCTCTCTCTCTCTCCATGCATTCATCACTCTTGCCCCTCGGGGCTTTGTTCTGCCTTAATCAGGAGCTTAAGTGTTGCATTCTCATCCAGACAATGCCTGCCATTCAGTCTGGGCCTGTGTAAATAGGTGTGCCCTGTAAGTGTGCCAGCGGGCATGGCATGCCAGCCTCGTTGCGGTAGTGGTGATCAACCATAGCCCCCAGCTACAGGAGGCGCTGCTCCACAATGCGCACACTCACAAACATACACACAAACTCGCAGCAGCAGGAGGTGGAAGAGCAGAAACTTACTGAAGGCTGCCTTTGAAGTGCTGCCATACAAAGGCATGGATGGCCAAAGCAACACACACACAAACAGGCATATGCACATGGGCACAAACACTCTTCTTCAAATGGAGTACAGGGAGAGGGATTCTTTTCATAATCAGCCATGTACCTCCTGTCCTTGCTTGGTCATTTCCTTTTCATTTCCTCTGCTTCTGACTTGAGGTCTTGGCTTATTTGTATTTCTTAGTCGGAAACAGCCCTGCGTTGTGTTTGGTGGCAAAATAGCAGAATAGTGACTGGAGGGCTATGTGTGTAGTGGCTGCAGGAGACCAGCAGCCTGTTTCTTGGCCACCTGGCATGCTCTTTCTAGGAGGCACTGTAGGCCTCTACCCAGCTGGATGATGCTTGCTGTCAGACTGGTGTGTCACATCCAGGCAAGCCAGCTTCCTCCCAACACCCGACCATCTGTCTGCAACCGTGATGGCACACTACCTGCAGATGGAGAGAGAGAGAGAGAGAGAGAGAGAGAGAGAGAGCGAGAGAGAGAACTAGGGAGAGGTTGACAAACATACTGTATTTTGGAAAGAGAGATTCCTGCATATACACACAAAGAAAGGTTGGCAAGTATAGGCAGTTTATGCAGAGTTCAGTAGTGCACATCCATTTAGACTTTAAATGTATGTTCATATCAATATCCAACTTAGAAAGAGAAGGAGCGCCAGTAGGAGAGAGAAGATAAAAGAGTAAAGGGGTGGACAGAAATGCAAATATACAGTAGGCACACAGCATGTGACACACAGGCATGAGCCCACACTCGCCCATGCTATCTGTCCTCTTCAGATGGCCATTTGGGCTTGTTAATCTATCGCCTGGTAACAGAGACAGCCTATCAACAACAGCCACGCCCCTCCGCACATGCTCATAGAGAGGGGCTCATTTGGATCTTTGAAGGGAAAACGCGCACAATGAACCAAAATACATGCACACATGCATGCAAGCACGCACACACACACACACACGCACACACACACAACACTCCCCACAAATCCTGGCCTGTCATTGCTCTCCATTGTTTGGCTGCGGTTGCTTTCTCCTGGTGTGACTGCCAGCAGATGGCTTGCACTGAGCTGTCAGAGTCAGCCTGGGGCCCACACACAGGCACACACACACACACACACACACACCAAAAAACAGTCACTCATACAAAGAGTGTCTTATTGCACACAGAACATATGCACGGTGTCCACTGAATGGCGCTAGTATTGGCTCTATAACACTCCTCTAGGTCTGCTTATAGTTGAGTTTATACAGTACATATACTCTGTGTCACACTCTTTTATTCTCTCGCTGTTTTTTCCACACACACACCTACACACACTTGCTCCTGATAGACTGGGGAGCCGCTCAGCTACAGGTGCCCCTCATGACCCCTCTCACTGTAATGACTGTGTAATCTCATAAAAGGGCCGCCTTACTGCATTAGCATGTGTAAAGGCCATTGTGTTTTTGTGTGTGTGTGAGTGTGTGCATAAGTAACTATTTTGAATCTTATTCTGCAGCCGTCCTTTGCGTGGTTGTGTGTATGTGTGTGTGTGTTTCCGTTTGTGTTTCACTGTGATTCAGTGTGTGTGTAGAAGCAGATGTCAGGCCTAATGGAGTGTGTCATCGCAGTGTAAAAGCAGCTGCTGCGGCCGGGGGTCGCCCAGGGTCATCCAGAGGTGAAAGGTCGGGGTTAGGGTGAGGAGTCAGCTGTAGCTACATGACATTCCTCCACTCACTAATCATAGCTCTGATGAATGGTTGCAAAGTGGCAGCTGCTAGACAGGAGGCGGTGTGTGTGGCGGTGTCAGAGGCAGATACGAGGAGGACCATGGAGGGAAGAGAAGGGAGGGGAAGGGGGGTTGGGATCTATACATTGCAACTAATCTTGCACTTCACACATTCACACAAGCAGGCAGGGCAAGTATTGACTGCACAGGGCTGTGATCCTGAAGGAGCTGTACATCAGAGAAGACAAGCACAACAACACAGGCTTTTGTCAATGTCTGAAACTCCACACATATGCACAAAACCTCTATGCACACCCAGAGGCGCACATGCACGCATCATCATCCTCTCTCGCGAGCTCTCTCACATACACTCACACACACACACACACAGTTTGTTGTGTCTGCAGAAAGCTGGGACTAATGACAGGCTTTGTGTTGTGTGTGCTCACTCAGCTGCCCCCTGGACACACTTTACCCACCCAGCAGAAAACAGCCCTTTGTGCCTCTCTTTCTCACTCTCTCTCTTTCTCTGTATCTCTCTCTCTCTCTCCTTCTATCTATATATCTCTCTCTGTCTTGTTCTCGCTGTCTCCCCACTTTCTTTTCCCTCTGGAGAATAGAGTTGTTTTGCTGTGCTCTGCTGTATATATTACCTACTGTATATATTTTCCTGGAGCCTGACAACAGATATACTGTATGAGTGCAGTAGTGTTTTTTGGCTGACACCAGCCTTTCATATTTACCAATAAATGGTGCAATAAAGCCTGTATATAAAAAAAAATGACATTTTGATACAAGCACGGTTATTATTGAGGATGTTTGTATTTACACTGCACCTTTGATATTATGTGCTAAATCATGGCAAATAGAACTTAATTATAGTGGGTTTTTGCACCTACTGTATCATCCAGGCTCACTGACTATGGGAGTAAAACATATTTAGTAACAATACTGGAAACAATAATGTTGATTGTTTATCCGTGTCAGGATCGGACCTTAAAATTGATTTGTCATCATTTTACCCTTTACCTATTCAATATTTAGTGAAGCTGTATGATAACTGTATTTAGTGAATTGCTTGCCTGAGATAACACTTTGTTGTGTGTGAAAACAATGTTGTGTGTGTGTATGGACGCACAGAAAGAGTGTGTAGTGCATGCATGCACGTACATGCATCTGACATGTGTTTGTTGTGAATATGTGCTCATCAGTATTATCTGCATTAAGATTTTATTTATATGTTTAATGGATGTATTTCTAATAATCTACCTTGTATCTGTTTTTGTATTTTTATAATATATGTATCAGTAGTCTTAAGTTATTCATCTTACATTATCCTCATTATCTAATTGTGTTTTGTGTTTATTATCGTCATATTTTATCTGATTAATTGGTCAGTATTCTATGTTTTATCTTGGCCAGGAAATGTTTTATTTTAGCGAGGCCCTTTCCTGGTCAAAAAATACAGATAAAGACTTTGGTAGTCATCCCGAAGTCATGCTTACAAAAATAGTTGTCTGCCACAATAATAAAAGAAACAGTAGTCTGCACCATTCCTACTGTGCCACAACTCATTGAGTGATGTCAAAATAGATGGTGAAATATTTTTTCTCTACTCTGCCCTGTGTTAGAGGAGAATAGAGAAATCTGTTTACCTCTGTTGCATCAAGGTGTGTGTTCACGTCTGTTAAGTAAGGCATTTTACACAAACTCTGCTAAATGAAATTGTACAATTGTAGAATTTTACACAAACACACACGCCACTGTTTTCTTCCTCCATCCCTCCCTTTGATTTGTTAAACCGCAAGGAGAAGCCTCTCTGTCTCCGTCAGTCTGTTTATCTGCCCATCCACTTATCCCTCCTCTTGATTTGTACCCCTCCATCTTTCCTCCGCCTCACATCTAAATGCCATCGAAGAGAGGCGAGTGCAGCAGAGATTTCTGTTCATAATGTCACGACGCTGCCCAGAGGAGTGTTTTATATTGACCCAGCTGCCTGTCTCCAAACTAGCTTTTCTTGCTACATCTATACATCCTCTAGCTATAAGCAGCAGATACAGCACAGATACTTTCTCAGGAGCATGTAATAGATTACAAACACAGACAAAGTTGTGCATTCATTGATTTATTAAATGAAAAATCAAAATTAATTGATGTGTTAATTGTTATTGTTATTTATTGTAATTGTTATGTTAATTCATTTATTTTCTCTGCCTTCTTAATATTTTGCTTGATCATTGTACATTATTGTCAGGCTGACCAACAAGGATGATTACTTCTGCTTCTACTACTCCTGCTAATAACAGTTGTGTTGTATTTGTAGTTTTGTGATATTCTATTATTTATGGCTCCTAAAGCACCCTAAGCACAAAAAGACTTGATACTGGACTGCTTTAAATCCTGAAGGAACTGGAAGGCAAGCACTGTGTGAGTGTGTACATGTAGTTAGTGCTGCACTGAAAAGCAGACGGTCAAACGGTCAGCTTGTTTTTGCTCTGACAGCCGGGCCAGGCAGGAAGAAGCCAATCGATAGCACTTAACCTCTTCCTGTTAGAGTTCCCAGCAGACTTGGGAGAAAGACACAGCTCTGCAGTCGTCGTCACCAGCACTGTGTTTGTGTGTCTCTGTGTATTCTTGCGACTACCTGTCTGCACACACTTTTTGTGTATAAAGAATTGTGTCTGAAGCTGAGATAGATTGCGTGCATTTATTATTTGAGAACATTTGCCCATGGACACATTTCTCTTGATTTATTGACATCCTTCTAGCTTTTTCTCACCCTGCAGTTTTACACCCTACTTCAGGTTCAGTCTATCAAAGTCTCAGTTCAAATAGCTCAGAAATAGTAGTTTGATAACCTTGAATTTCAATTCTGGCAATGAACCAAAAAGGACAAAACAGACAGGACTAAAAGACAACACAGATTCGTGCAGCTATATACAGTAGTAGTGTTCTAAAGTCCTGTATCTGAATCCCTCCCTTCTCTTGCTCTATGACCTGCCTTGAGGGAAGAAAAAGTGCCCTGCTGGGATCGATAAAGTGTCACATGGTTATTGAGGCACTTGTACCCATATATCCTGTTCCTGGGGACAAACCAACACAGGAAGGGGCAAACTGTTTACTGCAATACATCAAATGTGGTGCTTCTCTTCCTGTTAGTTCTGCTCTCCATCAGGATGCACATGTTTTACAGCCATGACATCACTGGCATTTGAAGGACAGAATGATAGTGAACGCTGAGGTCAGATCAGTTAGTCTGATCCACTGATCTCCTGTATCCTGTTCTGCTGGGGAGTTTGCAGGTGTGTTTAGACTGAAAAAGTACTGCTGATTCAGTTCGAATCTTATTAGCAATTATAATGTTTGCGGAGGTATTTCTTTGGACAAAAGACTGAAGCTAATTCTGGCTTCCTTCAAGGTCGTGTCCAGCATCAGTTCCAGTGTTGCAGTTAAAGGATGTATTTTATTTGGCTGTACATGACATAAGGGCAACTGTGACTGTAATGCATTTTGATATATTTCACATTTTGTAGCTGTGAGCTTAGTATTCCTGCTGTGTTTGTGTATGTGTTGCATGTTTTATCTGTTCAGTCATGCAGAGAATCAAATAAACAAGGCAAATTCTCTTTCTCAGAAAACATGAATAGTCCTAAATCTCAGCTTATATTGAAATGGCAGATATGATAGTTGGTGCATGCATGTGCACCTCTGTGTGTTAATATGAATCTGTTTATGCCTCTTGTCTTATTGTGTCTATCCAGCTCAGAACAGCCTCAGTCCGAGGCTTGTTTCGGTCGGGCTTCCTGTCCTTCTGCCCTTGACTGACCCAAGCCTGACCTGTGTATGGGCCCTGGGCCTCCTCATGGCTACTGTATGGACTTGCACGTATGTGTGTGTACATATGTGTGTGGGGGGTGTAATTTGAGCCCTAAGCTAGGACAGGACTGCTGCAGAGTCCATCCAGGCAGAAAAAGCAAGACATGGGAGCTCCAGGGTGGGATGAGAGAGAGAGAGAGAGAGAGAGAGGGCAGAAGAGCTGAAAGAGTAGGTTGGAGAGAGAGCGAGAGTAATGGACAAAGAGTAGCGAGGCTCTTTTTAACTTGGTCTCCGTGGAAGAGAGATGTCAGTCTGTGTCAGTCCGCTCCACTAACCAGCCTGTAGCAGGAGAAACAGATCTCTCCCTCCTTCTCTCTCACACTTTCTTGCTTTCTCTTCCTCTCGCTCCCTCCCACATCATTTCTATCTACTTTATTCTGCCATATCTTTTGGTGATAGCTTTTCTGCCTCAGTTGAGAGAAGCAGAAACACTCCACAGCTCAGGGGAAAACAGCAAGACTAAGTAAAAGACCAAGCAGTGAACCAGTCATCTCTAAAAGCCAGGCGATGTATAGTGCAGGCCTTCCCCCTGATCACACTTCGGGTGAGCGAGAAGGGGCTGCTCCAAATGCTGTAGAGTAAGGCCCTGATGGCAGGGCATGCTGCTGGCTCTGCTGCAGCGTTTTCCTCGGTGTTTTGAGGAGGGCACCACACAACTCTTCAAACACAGAGGGGATCAAATCCTCAAATCCCCTGGAAATGTCAACCACGTTTGAGGAAATGTCAGTAGAGCTGAGAACACACACAAACACACATCCGCCCGAGCGTGCACTCACACACAGACGCTCACGCTCAATGGCATGGCAGGAAAGGCAATGTGATATAGGGCAGTCGTGTACCGTGGTTCATTGCCTTCGTTTTCTCAAATCTCAAGTGAGAATCACTGTATGCCTCTGGAGGTTTATTCACAATAATGTTGAAGTTGTAATCTGTGGCATTTTCACATGAATAAACATCTACTTTGAAACTCTAACATAAAATGATGTAACACCACTGTGATTTAACTAGTATTGGCAGTGTAGTGAAGGCAGAACAACAGCTGGAATTGGCACCAAAAGAAACAGAGGGATAATTACGATTTATTGTTTGGGCACCTTTTAATAGTCTGTATTTAGTCTTAGTTGACTCTTCAACTGTTTGGTAGGGGAGTATTTCAAGGATTAACTTATGGAATGATCATTTCTGACTTATTCCTTCCCTCAAGTAAAATAGTTAATATGCAACTCTTTGTGATAATGCAATTCACTTAATATCAAAATCCCTCATATGTAGATCCTTACTCGCATCATGTGATCTCATCTACAGCCACTGACATCATTGTGTGTTCCTATTGATCTACCCTCACCCCCGCTGACTAACTTATCGACATCCTCAAGTGTATTTCCTGTCTAGACTGTCGGCAGCGTTTATGGATGGCCCTGCCCCCTCGTGACACACACACACACACATGTGCGCCACCTCCTCTGCTTATCGATGTATCCTTTAGCTTTTTACTCTGTCCTCTTCCTTAATGAATCTGGGAGGTGTTGAACTGTAGATGTTGTACAGGGCTAAAAGTGTCGACGGGCACGGTTGTGATGAAAGAGCCGGTCCCTGGAGAGGCCTGGGTTAGGTCACGATGAGTATGTGTCTGTGAGAGAGAGAGAGACAGAAAGGAGTTATTGTCAGAGGGTGAATGTGTTTCTGGGTGATGTGTAGTCCAATCACTCCCTGCATGTCACTACTAGGAAGTCCAGAGGAGGGTGCTTGTGTGCTTCAAGAGGTTGACAGGTGAGATGTAGGACAGGCA
This sequence comes from Centropyge bicolor, assembly GCA_037975185.1. Taxonomy (NCBI): domain Eukaryota; kingdom Metazoa; phylum Chordata; class Actinopteri; family Pomacanthidae; genus Centropyge; species Centropyge bicolor. Next base: position 21,302,447 of record JBBMOC010000001.1, read on the forward strand.
AATGACCAGAGAGGCTGTGACTGTCTTGATTGACAAGCCTCTCTCCAATACACTCATATGTGCGCACAAGCACACACACTTTTCTCTGTACAAGCCTGCAGGACCTCCCTGTTTATCTGCAGCTTCCTATCAAGACCTGAACTCTGCTGCTAATGTCTTGTGAGCCTTTGAGGGCACACAGTCCTCCACACTGCTGTGTGATTTCTGCTGGCAGGCTCTCTCCATGTCCTGCAACATCATCCATTACCAACTTCCTCCTTACCGATTAGAGGAGATAATGCTGAACTGTGGAATTAACCTCAATTAGTATTACCTCTCTAGATCTTTCTCATTTAACCTCCTGACTCCTGCACTGCATCTTACATGTCCCTGGTCTATTCTCGCTCTATTCAGAGGGCATATATCAATACAAGTGTGCATATCAACTCAGACACAGTACTTTAGTTTAAAATAACAATAATATGGCTTTGTTTTAGTTTTATTTGCTTGCTGTGGCCTATTTTTAGCTGTGGCAGCAGTATTGGGTTGGTCGGCCAACCACTTTGGTCAAGACTGAATTATTTCAAGAATGATTAAATGGATCTCCATGAAAGTCTATTCATTCATTTTTCATTTCAAGTGAAAAATCTCAACAGCTTTTGTTTGGATTGCCATAATATTTGGTGCAGACGTTCATGCTTCCCATAGGAAGAATTCAAAACAATTCTTTCCATGTGGCACCATCATCAGGTCAACATTTTAATTTGTCCAGTAGTTTAACTATAACCAAATACCTGCAAAACTAATGACATTACCATCAGCATGGTAGCTTCTGTTGAATACTACTTGGCAAAAAAGTTGTTGGGCTAAATTAATGGTGAATGGGAGTAACATTACTCAGCGAGTGAGCATTGTCATTGTAAAAAAGGGTCCTTGGCATGCTGATGTTAGCATATTTGCTTAAAGCCCTGCTATGTCTAAGCGCAGCCTCACAGAACTCCTCGCATGGCTTTAGACGCTTAATTTTGTTAAGCTCAGAACTGTCTAATGATTGTGCCCACAGTAATGCGCTGTTGCGTAACACAAGATACTGTGAGTAACCCCCCCCCCCTCCAATTATATGGCATAAATTAATCATTTGAGAGCAATGATGGAAACAGCTAAATATGTACCATCAAACCTTGGCATCCCAGCTTGTTCTTTAAGGCCAGCATGTTGAGTGTTACTCTACACCATCTGTTTTGCTGGACGAGAGAAGCAACAATATCTCAGTAATTAAATTATAAAGGCTCAGAGACAGAAAGGCAGACAGACACTTAGTTTTCTCTCCTTATTTGCTTTTTGCTTTCACCATTTTAAAATACAGTGTGGAGGATTCATAAACAGGTGTACTTCTACTCAAAAAAAGAGTGACAGACGAAGAGAAATAAAGACAGCAGAGAGGCTGAAAGATAGAATGAGAGACAGCAAAGGTTAGGAAACCTGTAGGCATGTTTGTTGTGTATGTTTTCTGGGGTAGAGGTAATCCCCAGGCTCAGACATGACTGTTTACCTGCCCGATTTATTTTGCTTACACCTAACGTCTAAGGGATATAGATTGGAGAGGCACACCCTACCCGTCTGATGAGAAGGATAAGATACTTAGAGAGCCTCGACAAAGCAAATAAGTGAATATACCCAGTCCGTGGTGACACACACTCGCATGAGAATACCAATACTTCAGTGACATAGCCATTACAGAGAGCGCGTGGGAGAGGTGGATCGTTAGCTTGAACAAAGGGTGAGTTTATTGTTAAGTGAGGTCTGTTTAAATGGTTTTTAACTGCTGGCGTGGCGGAGGCAACTGTCAGCTTAAAGAGATGGCAGGTGGGCAGGTCTGAGAGAGGCAGTTGAAACAAACTTCCAACATCAACAGCAAAAAAAAAATCCCCCTGACCAGCAGGTGGATTTACATATGGGCCAACAGCCAAAACACTTTTCGGTTTTTGTGTCATAGCTGCTGCTTTTGTGGTTTGCCCACTCGGTCTGTAACTGTAGGAGGAAGCATTGAAGCAACTTGATGCTCACAAACACCTGCATGTGTGTGTGAATGTGAGCACACGCAAACTAAAACAAAAAAACAAAAGCACTAACTACTTCCCCCCGGCTCCTCATGAGAAGTCATTAGGAATGTGTCTGTGTGTTTTATTTTTAGCAGTGTGTGTTTAGGAGGGGTAGTAGAGTCTCGTCAGTCTTCAGGGCCCTCCTCTGCTCTGTCGCTCTGTGTCTCTGTCTCCAGCTGAGAGCTATGTATATTTCATAAGCCCAGGGTGCCTTTTTGTCTTAAGATGCGCTGCACCTCCCCTGCCTGTCTCTCTGCTACTCGTCAGTGGTGGGAGCCATCACAGCCTCTTTTAAACTCTCCCCCACTCCTCTCTCTCTCCTCACTGACAGCCACCCTCTGCTTCTCCCTCTGCTTTTCATGGTCAGCTTGTCTCTCTCCTGAAGGCTCATCCCTCTTTCCTCTTTCAGCTGTATAGGGGAGCAGAGTGGAGCACATCCAAACAGACTTGGGCTGTCAGGAAAACTCTTTCTCTCGCTCTGTCTCTCTCTGACTTTGATTCTGTCTGTCTGTCTGTTTTTTGTGGCTCTGTCGCTTCTGGGAAGGGACACTTCTTCACCCAGCGCTGCATCCCCTTTAGTTGTTGTCTTTTTATAGCAGAAATCTGAGTGCTGTGACAGCAGCTAAAAACGGTTGCACCAATGATGGGCTACATCAGCAGTTAATTGCTATATTTGCACCATCCATGTCATTCTATTGTTTAGATTTGATCAGTATGACAATATTGCTCTTGCGGCCCCAATAATGGTCAGACCTTTGTGTTATGTAACATTTTCAGGACATCTCTGAATAAATATGCTTAGCAGAGTCTTGAGTTGTTGGTAATTAGTGTTGAGACTTAAACTGAAGTCACTCATTGATTCAGTTATACTTAATTAACTCCACCACTCTATCTTACAAAAGGACAGTGTTGTGCAAAAGTTCCTCCTCTGTTTCTTGTATGTTAATAATGTGCTTACATCTTTCAGGCTTGTACTGTGATTGAGAGTGCAACTGGAGCCAGTAAGGAGGTTGACTCGGGGCCTTTACAACCTCCAGGCGACCACACTCCTTCTCACCCAGTCAGCTTGGAGCCAGAGAAAGCTGACCGAGCTGAACGCCCACTTTCCAGTGAGTAGAGATCTCCCAAAGGCCCACAGTCTACATTGTTGCTATGTTTTTAAGCGTTGTCTTGTATGTGTCACTTTTTACTCTCCTCTCATCTATCTTCATCTTTTCATCATTTTTTAAGCAGTTGCTGTGGTTTTAAAATAATGCTGTCTGATTTACTTTAAAGTCTTGTTATTAGGAAGGATGTTACTGGAGAATCCAGACACTTCACACCAATATGACCCTTGATAGATGTTATTACAGACCATCGCAATTAAATACCCCTGTTGCTATTTTCCATCACGAGCAGCATTACCTGACATGTTTGCCATGTTTCATGTTGCATTTCTTGATCTCATTGCTCTGTGTGGCCACAGCTGAACATACAGGAGTAAATGCTTTGGTTTCGCCTTCATCGTTCAGTTACTAAGAATAAGCCATGCCCTCTGAATATATATCTCTTCACTTAGGAGGCCTCTTATCTCTGCTTCCTTTTTCCTGTTTGAGGTGTCCTCTTCACCCTGCTGTGTGACAACACAGGAAGTAGTGAGACCCCTGGAGTGAATGAGATGAGGTCTGAGGCGGCGCTGTTGCTCAAACCGAAGAGTGACAAAAAAATTTTTTTTAATTCTTCTTTTCAGGCTTGTGCTGTCATGACTTCTCGCAGCTCATCCTGTTGTAACTCTTCAACTAAACACCTCCCCCCCATTGTATTTTATCTATATACACCTACAGTAGCTGTTGCCCTCTCACCTGAGCCAGATTAAGTCTTTGTTTTCCCTCTTTTGGCATTACAACAGTCAACTGACACATGCCGCTGTGTGAGACTCAGGGCAATATTAGTTCCCTGCAGTTTGTTTTGCAAATGTGCATGGGAGCCCTGATCCCTTCACCTCCTGAATGGTTTGTTTAATAGCAACTGCTTTTAGATATCAACGATACATACCAGTTAAACACCAAACTGCCCATGAAATGTACACACCAAGACTCTCAAACATCCCTACGCTGACACTCATCAGTGTTCACACACACGTCTACGCAACACATCTCATTCTTTTTGCTTTTTCAAGAGACTATTCTATTGTTAAGCTGAGCATTGAATTACAAGTTTTGCGGTCATTTAACTCATTTCACTCTACCTCCTTCGTCTACGGCAGTGTTCAGCCAGATACATGAATAAGCAAGTTGTTGGGATCCTGGTGAAAGAGAGGATGGTAGTGATAAAGTGAGACTGAGAGATGAGGTGGAAGATGTCATGATGAAGCAGGCGCGGACACAAAAAATAAGTGACATGTGCGTGTGTATGTGTGTTAGTATGCCCCGAGGGAGGCCATGCACTACAGTGGGTTTTGGAGCTCAGTGCGTTTATGTGGAAAATGCTGCTGTCTCCTCTGATCAGTGTAGCTGGACTGCCTCTTCACTTGGTATCTATTCCCTCTCTTCCTCTGCTTTTTACACACACGTTTACACTTATAAACACAGTAAATTTTGTAGATCTAATTTTCCAAAATTTCCACCCTCCTTTTTTCATTTGCTTTTCTTCTGCTTTGTGGAGTCCGATCAGTCTCAGTACTAATGAATGCACACAGAAGAATTCACAAATGTATTTTTTGGGTTCTATGCATAAATGACTCTAAATGACACTAAATATTTTTCAATCAAAAATACAAAATACAATCAAAATACATCTACCTGCAGGTAGAAGTAACTGGTTACATTTGAATTTACACTTAGGTGATTAGCTGTGTGTGCATCAGAAATACATTTGTGAAACTCCTTTTTTCTATGTGGATTTTTTTTTTACATTTATATATAATGATGAATAATTTTGTGTGGATTAGAATGAGAGTCATTTTATATATAAATCACAAAATTCATTTGTGAATCATTTTATATGCCTATATGCATTCATTAACATTGTGACTGATCTGACTTCACACTGCTCTGTCTTTCTTTCTTTCTGCTCCCTCCTGCTCAGACCTCTTTCTCTCTTTTCTCTAAGGCTATTTCTGTTTAGCCGTGAGGGCCCCCACGTCGTTTACAGAAACTCATCTCAAGCTCTCTTTCCAACTGAAACCACACACGCACACACACACACACACACACACACGCACACACACACACACACCAGCTCAACCACAACACACTCGAAGACACTCGGTTAAATAGGCATGACAAAGGGGGCCACCGCACATCCACACACACACACACACACACACACACACACACACACACACACACACACACACACACAGACTCATACACGCAGAAGATTGAACGTTCCTCCCAGTGCTGTAGTGTGGGTTGAGAACAGGGTTTTCATGAGGTATTTAAGTACTCTCCATCATGCGTGTTGTGCTGCAGCTCACAGTGACATGACACGGCCCATTTCCTTCGCTCAGACTGGAAACGTGACATAAGACACGCTTGCGGTGCTCACACAAAATAGAGTAGAGAGGTGTACAGGCAGTCATGATCTTAAGACTGTTGGCTTTCAGCCATTAGAAGGGCCCCTATGCAACAGCTAAATTAAGCTTAAATGTAGAGGCTGATAATTCGAGACAGTTTGTGCTATACAGTGCTGCTGTCTGCTCTCTGTTGGGTTTTAATCGTGTGTATGTCAATATTTAATGGCTTAATGGTCACAGCTCTAATTTAAATGTTTGTTTGACCAGTGATATACAGAGAGAGGCAGTGTGGTGCTAAAGACATTAGATGTGGGTATTTGTGATTGTCAGCATGTGAGAGAGAGTTATGGAAATATGTAACAAAATCCTAAAATGGAATCGGATCACAAATCTTTCAGATGGATGGAGACAAGAGGACCCCATTTTCCCATCCCAAATGTCCCAACATGTTGCAGACAGGACAGACAGAAACCAGACTTGGAGTGGGGAGGATGTGGGCTGACCACAATGTGCTTCAGGCCCGTGGACCTGTGAACACATTTGCTGAACACTTCACATACATCAGCAGTCGCTCAGGCTCAAAACAACCAAACAGTCAATCACTAATAGTGGCGAAGGAACAAGGTAAAGCTCCCTGCTGGATTGTCGGCACAGATATCTAATGGATGGAGGGACACACTGGACAAATATAAAGGGCAGAATATATGGTGAGGACATTTGTACCATTATGCTTTGCTTTTGTCTGCACTGTCTGTATCTATCACTCTTTCCTCTTTTGTGAATTTAGTTTTTCTCAACATTTATTCTCTTCCCTTCCACTGTTTCATCACTGTCTTCCCTTCCTGCTTTTGAGAGATCTATATGCTTATGTTTGTGTGTACATATGTGTCTTGGAATTACACATGCTGATGATGTGATTGTCATGAGATAAGCTGTGAGTGTGCTTTGATTGCAACGGCGCAGCTGGACTTGGCAGACTTGGCAGTCTTTCGCGCTTGGCTACGGGCCAGTTCAATACAATTACAATCACCCACTGTGGGAGCATGGAGCACCATTGAAGATGGGGAGTGGGTGCTGGTTGGGGCACAGAGGGGGGTAATTCACGGTATCTGGCAACCCACATTTGCTTGGGAGGGGGATCGATGTCTGAGCCGCTGTGGTTAACGTTTCATATTAAGAGTCTTGCATGGAGAACGCAGCAGTCAGGTTCAATCCACAAACAGCCGTGTAACGAGAGCACATACACTGCACACACACACACACACACACACGTTAAAGAGGAACACTGTGTCCAAGAGAGGGTGGTTACAGCTGCCCATCCATGTATCTCTTGTCCAGAGAACAGAGCAGCAGGTGGAGAGATGAGAGTAGTGGTGCACACAAAGAACAGAGCTGAGGGATTGATGGGAGCAGTGTGCTGGGAGGTGGGGAAGGAAGGTATGGGTTGGTGGAGGATGGTGAGAGGAGGACAAGGACACTGAGGGGAGAGGCGACAGGGGTTGTGTAAAGTGAAAGAGGAGGCATGGTGAGGAATGCCACTGCATGTCCCCCCCTCCCCTCCACTCCCTCTCTTTTCTTCTTTTCTTTTGTCCCCCTCGGTCAGGATGGCAGGAGGGTGGGCTAACTTCGAATGACAGTGACAAGCTTGCCACAGCTCCCATGAAGCACAGCAGATGGAAGTGTGTGTGTGTGTGTATGCGTTATTAAAATGCCACTAGAGACCAGAGTATACGGAGTCTCTTGGCAGCACCACGCTTGGCAGAACGCCACCTCACTGCCCTCTTTTTCCAGCCCAGCAGAGTGGGTGTTGAAGTGTGTGTGTGTGTGTGTGTGTGACTGAGGGAAGGCAGTCTCAACAAACAAATATTAATTCACAGTGTTCCCATTGTCTCTTCCATTATATCTTTTCTTCAGGGGGCAAGAGAGCTGGATGGCCTGTGTGTCTGTTTTTTCATCCATCTATTTGAGTAATTCAGTAATGTAATGATCACAGGATTTTTGAGAAACAGAGCTCTGTTCTGCAGTGTGGCGCCAGTCCTGGCGGGCATGGGGGGAATTAGTCAGGAGACAGTGGGTTTGGCACAGTGCCACGGTTATTAGCCACTCACAGGGTGGGCACGGGGTTATGCCCCAACTCAATCACTCACTGTGTTTGCATGTGTGTGTTTGTCTCTGTGCCTGTATGTTTGTGCGCGTTCAGCATTTGAGTCAGGATTCTCCTCTGATCACACTGACCTTATTGTGCAGTCACTTCTAGTTGATTTGTAGCCTTTCCAACACATTCCTCTCTCCGAGTGGCTGAGAAACACGCAGACAACCCTCACTCTCTCCCTCTCTCTCGTCTTCCCTCCGGATGGGTTTGATTTAGTGACTGTGGTTTTCCATCCAGAGCCTGGAAGCCAGATAGAGCAGACTTAGGAAGAGACCTATAGATTCACAGCCAGCGGAGCACGTCATTACTTGGCCATAGCTCATCAGCAGATACATCAGCAGGCTGGAGCGCTAATAGATGTGAGCTGTCACTGTTCAGGAAGTAATAAACCTCTCTTCATTTCATCCCCTTAATTATTTCCTTCTCGCGAATTGCATGAGTTGCACTAAACGATGGCAGCAAAAATCATTTGTGAGTGTGTTATGATATTATGGCTGTATCGTATAGAATATATATAAAACTCAAGATTGTGCGTAAATAAAAAAACTCTTTTGGACTTGGGGTAAGTTATATTTAGGCCTTGCTGAGGCCACCCGATGTGAGGTCGAGACTCAGTGTAGAGCTATGAGGTCAGGTTGCAAACATGTTTCAGCAGTAGCCCTGAAAAAGATGACCACTTAGTGAGAGACCTCCAGACTCTGACCTTTGACCTGAGTTTCACCAGGAAACAGGTGTTCAAGCAAGATTGAGCCTGACTGACTGCACACTCGCACAGCTGGCAGCAGGCTGTGTATGTTTACGTGCTTGTAGCTGTCTCTTTTTATTTACAGCAGATGGTCAAATACAAGAAATCCTAACAGGGCAAAAAACTGCAGCCTCAGCTGAACTCACAGAGTTGAGATCAATCCATATTTGGGTTTAAGTACAAAGTGTGGAAGTTATGTACAGATAAAATGTTTAAATGAAGACAGTTTCATCAATGGTGTTCGCTGAACAGCTGAGCATTGATTCATTCCTTTCCTTTTGTTTTTCCTTATGCCCTTGTTTTTCCTCCTCTTGTCTCCTTCCCTATTCATTTATATCTCTTTTCTCTCCCTCCCTTTCTGCAATCCCATGACTTCAATCATCCCTTCCTCCCACCCAGCCTCCCTGTCTCCACCACCTCTACCCTCTTTCCCTTCCCTCCCTCTCAAACTGTCCTCCACTGTCAGGCGACTTGGGTAAGGCTAAGTGCTTTTTGCTGTCTCGCTGCAGGTGGGACTGTAATAAAGCTTGTCAGTGGGAGGCATGGGTCGCACTGTCACATGCTCTTTGCCTCCCTTCGGTTAACTCCCTCCTCCATCTCCCTCCAACCATTCCCCCCATCGCTGCTACCTTCCCCTCCTCTGCTTATATTTTTCCTCTCTCATTTGTCTGCCTTTTCTTCCCCATTTCTTCTCACTCTTACCCAAAACCATGCTCCTTGACTTGTCTCTCATGTCTTTCTCTCTCTGTGGTTTCCTTGCCAACGGCACTTTAAGGAACATGATGAAGAAGAGCAGCAACAGGAGACACCCCCCCCTCAACACAACAACCACACACACTCACAAACACACACACGTGCACATGCATGCACGCACACACATACACAGGCACACAATCCATGTAAATGACTCCAGGTGAGGCTGTATTGTTTGCCCAGCTGCTCCTGCTAACCAGCCTCTCCTGTTCCATAGTAAACCAGCAGGCTGCATGGAAATCAGCTTCCTCTACACAAAACAGTTCTCTGTTTCTCCTTGTCTTTTCATGTTTGTGCATAGTGTATGTGCTTGTCTGTTTATGTATATGTGTGTGCTTGTTACTGCACATTTCACTCAAAGGGCATCTAAAGGTTAAAGCTTGTACACGATTTTGCACGCATGTTTTACAGACTCATTTAAACCCTTATTGTATTCTGTGTGTGTGTGCGCGCAGTTCCTAATATAAATGACTTGTACACAGTATCTTGTTCGTACCACAGGATGGCAATACTGAGCCCCTTCTTTAAAGGAATCCTTCTTTACCTCCTGCAACAAACCCCTGTTCATTTACATGCGTGCACGTGTACACACACACACACACACACACACACACACACACACACACACACACACACACACACACACACACACATTCAAATAGACATATGCACACACAGCCCTCTTTAGTCTGACTTGGCCCAGGCCTGTGTAAGGTGACAGAGTGCAGTGAATAATTTAGTCCCGGCCATGTTAATGGCTGACAGTGAACATGGCCTCTCTACTTCACTGTTGGCCCATTACTTGTACATTCTGTTTCACTTTCACTCTTTGTTCATGTTCACGTCTCTGTTGTCCTCTTTTTTTCTACATTTTCCAATTACGGTTTTCCACTGACAGTATCTAGATGTCACTTTTGTGTAATCATGGTTGTATTACAGGTCAGATGTCATGACAACATTTCAGCTAATCTCTATAAACAGATATCTGCATATGAATGCAGACAAATAATAATGATAATAATAATGTTTCAGCTGCCTCTTTTGCTCTCCACATGAATTGTTTACCTGCAGACAACCATAGTTGCTTCTAACTGGTCAGTGCTGTTTGGACTACAAACATGCTGCAAATGGAAACCAAAATGTTGTCCCTTACCTACAGATTCAGATTCTGCATTCATCTGCAGATATCTGTTTGAAGAGATTAATAAAAATGTTAATAACAATAATTTTTTTCTGTCCTTTTGTGTGTTCCCTGTTCAATGTTTTCCTTCGACCACCTGCTGTGTAGATATTATGTTTTTAAAGCAGGGATGTATATTGATGTATGTATATTACTTAGAATAAAAGAGGTTTTCAAAATGAAAAAATATTGTATTACTTAAAAAAAGAAGATCACATAGAATACCCTAAATGTGTGTAATTTGATTAAGGAGATAGTTTAGAGATACAGTACAGTATTTGGGGGGATTAATTTTTAAAGCCTCAGACTTAAAAAAAACCCTGGCATAAAGAATTTCCTATTACCTTACAGAAGGTACCTTTCCCTTCTAAGGCAGTCAGGGAAGCTAAAAAATGTATGAATTATTCTTAAAATGACTTCTTTTAGCTTCTCTGACCTTTCTCTTGGTACCAACAGTCATGCAAGGCAAAATAATTATATAGATCTTTTTATTTTGCAAGAAGAAATATGAGGATTTTGTCTTGTGTGCCAAGGGCAGCACAACCCTTCTTTTTGGTTGGCAAAACATGATGCTTATATTTCCATCTCTGATAGTATTTACAGCGGTTATCAGTGGTTCACTTCACTTCTTCATAATGTATTTTCAATGTTTGTTAAGCTCTTACATATGAATAAGTTTGACAGGTCATTGTTAGTTAGAATCTCAGAGCATTGCTAATTTCTGCAACATTTTTAAAAAAAATCTCTCCAGCTCATCTTCATTCAACTGTATTTTCCTGTTCTCATATATTTTGCTTCCTCTGTGGTCCCCCTTTTCTGTTTTTCAACTCATCTTCTCATTCCCCACCCTTCGGTCGTCATTCTCTACATAAACTATCGAGTGGATATGCAGGAAACACACGTTTGTGTATGTGACTCTCTGTGTGTCTGTCTAGGCCCAGTCAAGCACTATTAATGTTATGATTGCCCCACTGGGCTTCAGCTCTGTGTGCTTGTGACGTGGCTGAAGAATAATATGACCCTAACGCTAATGCAATCACATACACTAAACAAATTATAGCTCCCTCCCTCTCCAGCTCTCTCTCTCTCTCCTTATTTCTCCCACTCTCAATTCAACCATGTGGATGTTGCATGTGGAGTACGTGGTTTTCAGCCTGTACAGCCCATGTGTGTTTTCATAGTTCCTGTCTCCCTCCTTTTTTCTCCTTGATACGATCAGTATGAGTGTGTTTGGGGCAGTAGGAGCCATGGAGCCAGGCTGCGGCAGCACTGAGGTCTGGCCAGGCTCAGGCAGGCTCAGGGGGGATTGGGAGTGACGTGTCCGGGGTGAAACACCCTGTAGTTGGGACTCCCATCCAGCCTCTCTGGCTCCAGCCTGGCTGATAGAGTCTAGCTGGGCGTGGAGAGGAATTGCTCCATCTATCTCCTGGCTTCTTTGCTCCTCTCATCTCTTGAGCATCTGTCTGTCACATCAAAGTGCTCGACTCCTCATTTCTGCATTTTTTTTTTACCTCTGATGTTCTCAACACTTCTTGTCGGCTACATTTCATCCATTTGTTTCCTTCGATCTCTCTCTGCCCCACCTCCTCTTCTCTCATTCTCTCTCTTGCTGCCACTGCATATCACACATATACTTTTCCTCCTCCTCCTCCATCTCTCTAACTCACACAAACACATCCAGAACCCTTGAAGTGGGGTCATGATTGAGGCGTGCTGTTAATTAGCCGGCAGTGGTTGTTGTAGCAAAGCGATGGTAGGGTGTAATTAATTAGGTGGCATGTGCACAGTGGGAGAAAAAGAGGGAGAGGAGAGATGGAGTGAGAGAAAAAAATACCGGCTATCAGTCCTCCTTTTATCATCTGAGCTCAGATGAGTTCCCCTAATGAGAAAAAATGAGATGCTCCCAACCAGGGAAGAAAGCATTTTGTCTTTTACATGTTCTCTCTGCCTCTCCTCTGCTTGTCGTTCTGTCACTGCCTTGTTCTCTTTTCATCTGCCTATCACATCCGGGCTATTGCTAGTGGGGTGCCAGCGAGTTGGAGTCACCAGTCATAGATCTCCCACAGCAGAGTGAACACAGCCTCTGGGACTCGTCCAGACACACTCATACAGTGCTGACAGCTATACCACACAGCAGAGATGGTATATATCAGACAAGTGCTTGCATTTCTTTGCAATTGTGGGAGGTTGTGGGCTTTTACCTATGTTATAATGGCTGCTGCTCTACTGTATGTGTGCTTGTAGCGGTGGTTTTGTTTATGAAGACAACAAATAGAGGAAGAAAGAGAGAAAAGGATAGATGGAGAGGTTTTAAAAAGTCATAGAAAATGTGGGAGGGAGGCAAGAGGTGCACAAACACTCAGAGCTCTATTGATCCTCTCCTCAGTTCAACACTGACTCCTTGACCTCATTCTGAAGCACCTCTGTGTGTGTGTGTGTCAGCAACTGTGTCTGTACAGCTGTGTGTGTGTGTGTGTGTGTGTGTGTGTGTGTGTGTGTGTGTGTGTGTGTGTGTGTGTGTGTGTGTGTGTGTGTACGTGTGTCAAAGGCCTAACCGTTGTGCAATGTATCTGTTTACAATAACCACAGAGAATCTGAACTGGTGTCACCCTCTACCCTTAAACAGCATCATGAATATTTAGACGCACACAACGCCCCACCCTCACTCGCACTCTTCCTGCACTCTAGTAGATACACAAATGCAAGCAGAGCCCCACCACCATCATCTCCAACGTACACATTTACACACATACACTCCTCCCTTCTTAGTGTAAACTGATAGTTTAATGGCTGTCCGTCCTGGGTGACTGCAACTGTCCTGGGTGACAGGTTTATGGACAGTTTGGCAATGTCAGCGGAGACAAACAGCTATTTACAGCCTGGCATTAGACATTTCGTACACTGGCAGTTAGCATAAATCCCCTGGTGGGACCAGCCATTGGATAATACACATTGTGGAACACACTCTGACGTTAAATCGTCAAGCACACACACATACTATATACAGCAGGTGATCACTCAGTCAGCCACTCAGTCCTTTTCAACCTTGTTAATACTACCGTCCACACACAGACATACCTCATGCACAGACGTCACACACATGCTGTAGATCTGTATCTCAGTTATTTACGGCCCCCTGCCATCACGTTAACAACCGGCACTGGCTTTTCCTCCCTTAGTATCTCTCTCTCTCCACCTGCCCCTCTGTCTCTCGTCCCCTTTGATATCATTTAGCTTTACGAGGTGTCCTTAAAGAAGCCCGAGGTGTACGCCCCTCCCTCCCCTGTATGTCGGAGATATTGATACCCTTCATAAGTCAGACGTGCCTCTCTGTTACTGAAGAGAAATTGATGACAGAAGGGTGTGACAGGAGGGGAGTGGAGCTGGCAGGGAGTCACAGGAGTTTGGCTGCACATGTATCGGAGTCTGTGTTTGTGTGAGGCCTCTACAAGTGTGTGCTGCATACAAACAGACTTATTAAGGCAAAGAGAGGAGTCGGCATGGCGCGGCGGCAGGTTAAGCAAAGAAGGAGGCTGCTAATAGAGAAAAACTGAGAGACAGACAGCGATCTGGGCAGATAGGGCGGAGGAGGGAGGCAGATCTGTCTCGTTCTTTATGAGCTCTCCCCTCTGTGTATGATACTGTTGCTATAAACAAGAGATCAGCTGAAGAGTGGCTGTTTATAAGGTCTATCTCTCAGAGTGAGCATATCAAAAAGCCTGTGAAATCCTGATCAGCCTGTGTGTGTGTTTGTGTTTGCTTGCGCGGTTGTGTTCTCCATCAGAGCCATTAGCAACCATCTGTCTCACACTCTAACATGAGAATCAGCACTCTCTCTTTTTGCACTGTGTATCCCGTTGTATGAGTTAGCTTGGCTAGGTCTATGCATGCTTGTGTGTTTGCTGCAACAGTAGCTACAGTATGAACTGTATCTGCTGCAACAACGCAGTGTTCTTACTATTTCTTACAGAAACACACCTTGTCATTGTCCACCTTAGACTTCATACTAGCATCACTCTGTCTTTTGGTGCAAATAGTATTAGCATACAGTGGATGTAGCTGCTAGAGGAGATTAGAGTAATCTCACATGAAGAGATATTAAGTCTTTGCCATGTGGTTGGTCCAAGGTTGAGTCATGCTAACTTGCTCAGCACACAGAAATTTGTTTCTTCAGATGTGGCTAAATGGTGTGATTAGCAAACGTGTTTACTGTGTGGGTTTTCTTTTTTGTATACTTGTCTGTCTGCTTATGTGTGTGTGTGTACGTGTTTGTGAGCTCTGACTGCTGGTGTTTTTTTTTTCTTTTTTTCTGCTATTCCACTGGGGATAAAGAAAAGGTTTGTTTGATTAATTAATGCTGTTAGACATGAATGTAAATGATCAAAGGAGCACATTTGCATTTTGTGTTTAATTATTCATTAGCTGCGATTGCTCATGAATTAGGACACCTGTGAGGGCTCTTTCCTCTCAAGCTCAGACACTCACTCATGCACACAAACACATACACACACACACACACACACACACACATACACACACACACACACACACACACACACACACACACACACACACACACACACACACACAAGCATATCCTGGGATGTGACCTGGTGTGTTTAACCAGACCTTCTCGTCACCCCTGTCTTTGTGCACTGCAGTGCACAGGGATGCAGGTCACGGCAGGTTCATGTTGGTATTATTAGGTTATGTTGGCGTTCTGGCTGGGGTTCAAACGTTCTGATTAGGTTACCGCGTGGTGCTAAAGCTCAGACTGTCACCCTGACTGTATGATTCATCTCCATGGAGACAAAAGCTCTGATCTAATTACCCACACTGCTGCCATCTCAGACTTGAGAAGAGGGCTGCATGGCGTGAATAAGGCAAGAGGGGCCAGCGAGCAAGAGGCACATAGATGTTATGAAAAGGAGGTAAACGGGAGAGGAGGAAGAAAAATGAAGTGCAAAGAGACCTATGCTTAGAATAGGATAAAAGCAGGTATTATTTGTCCTTTTTCTTCCTCCTCTTCCTCATATCTCTCCTCATCATCAGCAGCATCCAACTGCTGCACAAATGGGCCCCTTGTTGCCATGGATATGAGCAACGGTCCTCCCGTTCTGCTCGATGGGGCTCAGTGATAAATGGCGGGATGTGGAGGAAGTTAATAATTTATCTCGGGGAGGGAGCAACCGTTCTGGGGAGCAGTACCTAGCATAATGGGTTAAGTGCAGTGATTGCTGCGTGCCGAGCAATAGACTCTCAGGAGGTGATATATAAAAAATGAATAAAGGCTGAGTGGAGCCTGCTGGGAAGGAATTGTCAAGGGACTGTGTTGGTGTGTGAGTATGGGGGGGTGTTTTGGGAAGAAGGCTTTGTCATTTCTTGAAGTCGTAGGATTGTCAGGTAAAGAACAGTAGAGACTTAATAGAGCTTCCTCCAGGCTTTCAGTAAAGATCTCCTCCCACTCTACTTTTACTAGAAATGAAAAACAGCTCCGTATGCTTTGGGCTTTGAAGTGTGACAGCAGCAGTGACAGATGAAGCTGCTGCAGAACAGAGGTTCAAGGCCTAGCTGTATATACTGCGCTGTCATTATCAATGACTCATTGACACTTATGTATACATAAAGAAAGAAATGCATACATAGACCTTTTCTATTCCTCATTATCCGACAGTATGTGTTTATTTTTATATAACATTTATCATTTGTCTCCTTCTTTTTACCCCTTGAGAGACGCCGATGATACTCAGTAGGATTTGTGCTATATTATTGTAATTATGTGCGAGAGAGAGAGAGAGAAAGGTCACATGGACTAGGCCCACACCTCCTGGAGCATTAACACAGCACCTGCTTCGCTTCTTCTTAGCAATTTATGAGGTGCCACACTCTTTACGCCTGCCGTCTCTCCATCTTACGCTCCCTCCTTCTCGTTCCTCCCTCTTTTAGCCCTGCTATCTCTCAGATCTTGCAGTCGGAGGCTGATGGTGCGAGCCCGGGGTTACGCAGGGGTCACCGTATTGTGTTAATCCTAGAGAACATATCAGATCAGCTTGATTTCATTATTGTCCCTCTGATGCCCCATATGCAGGGGGCTCAAAGCTACTTAGAATGATCCTCTCCTAGTGATGGAAGAAAAGAAGCTGTTCTGCAGTCTGTTATCTGCGGTGGCGCTGGAGTCTATTGTATTGGACACTCTGCTGTGTTACTGGAGTGGATTTGGAGCAAAACAGGCTTGTGTTAAAACATAGCAGAGCCTCGCATCTTTTCCCTGTATCGCCTCCCACTGATTATTTGATGGGTTTTTCAATGCTCACGTCTGGTTTGAGTAGTGTAGTTTGAGTCTATGCTCCTTAGGTGTGTGTGTGAATGCATTAACGCTTGTGTGTATCCAGTGGAAAATATGACATGTGGTTTCTTTTCATTTCTTCTCCATTTTGTTTCGAGTGTCTGTGTTTTCCAGGAGCCTTTTCTCTCTGCCTCCTTGCGGCTGATAAGTGATGCAGATAGCTGTGATGGATAATATTGCCTGACGCACACACGCGCGTACACACACACACGCTAAGCCTCTCTCTCTCTTCCCCCTAATTGTGTATTTGTGTGTCCCCTGAAACATAGTGTGTTCTCAATGTGGATTCTCAAAACAGGAGGCCCAGCAGTGACGATGGACATCTGAACGAAGAATGAAGAGAGAAGGGAGAGGAAAAAGGAAGATAGGGGGGAAAGCACAAGACTGTGATTATTCTCTGCAGGTGAAATAAAATAACACCGCCCAGAGTTCCGTAATCACAATGTTCGAGTAAACATCAGAAAGAAAAGGGAGGAACATGTTGAATTTTAATTTTAATGGTGTTTGTGTTTTAATAACACTGTTGCCTTTAGATTTTGCAGCTGTCTTCACTCAGAAATGAATGAGTGTCACACAGGTAGAATACAAGTTGGACTACAGACAGAGCAGCCATTGACAGACTTGTTAAAGTGAGAAGCTGCTGCTCTTTTTCCCCCTCCTTGCTCTCCTGTTGTCCACTTACTCACGTCATTATCTTTTTTTTCAAGCTCTCATTGTCATCGCTGCACAGTGGGCTTGGACAGATGCTATGACGAGCTGTGACAGGGGTCAGGCGCTTACTGTACGACACACAAAAATCACCCACAGTTAAGCACGCATGCACACTCCTTCTGACACCCCACCACACACACACACAGCCCAGGATTGATGTCAGAGCCCCACAGGCACCCAACTTTTGTGTGTCACCCTGACTGACAGCTTCATCAAACCCCCACCCTGTTGTACACACATGCGGACACATACAGTATGTGAACACTGATACCCGCACACACACACATTCATACATGTACGGACTCATGGCCCCCCCAGGTTGCCTTTGTTCCCAGCATCTGTTTCCCTCTGTGATTAATTGCAATTAGCGAGAGGTTTGAAGGCCTGTGGAAGAACACAGCAAGAGGAAAAACATCAAGATTAATGAGGGGAGGCATTCGAGAGAGAGAGAGAGAGAGAGAGAGAGAGAGAGAGAGAGGGAGGAAAGATAGAGGGAGAAGATAGAGGGGGGAGGGGAAGAAGGGACGGGCTGTAAGAGGAGGAGGTAGAGAAGGGAAGGATGCTCAGATGTTAATGACGTAGGAGATGTGAGCGGAGGAGCGTGACATAAAGCAAAAAAAGGGAGAGCGAGAGCAGCAGATAGAGGAAAGAGAGAGAGGGGGAGAGAGAGCCAGTTGTCAAAGCTCAGGCCACAGAGCGACACCACAGGGGACTGATTAAATATGGAAATTATAATTGCTAATTGACCTTTATTAATCAGAGCAGTCGGGGGGATGTATTGCATTTTTGTATCTCTTTGCGTACTGTTTCTGTGTGTGTGTGAGACTGTGTATGTATAAGCACGCTGAAGCATGTGCATGCGTGTTTGTGTGTGTGTGTGTGTGAACTTGACTGTGTTTGTGTATGTGTGCTTGTTTGATCCCCTCATGCAGCTCTCTCTTGTCTCAAAGAGCTCTCTCATGTTTAAACACAGCATAATGGGAGAAGCAGCTAGAATAATGCGCACACACACACACACACACACACACGCAAACTGGGTGGTAATGAGAGTGTGAGTATATTATGGAGAGCTAAATAGGGTCACTGTGGAACCTCACTCTTTGGGCTGCCAGATGTGCAATCATGAATGCATGCATGCACTCTCATCCGCATGCATACAAGCCAGTCCCTCTCATTTCTCTCCCTCGCTCTCCTTCTTTCTCCTTTTTCTCTCCTCCCAACACTTTGATGTCTTCATGCTTATTATTACATTTTAGAAGAACCCTGACACCCTGTTACATTCTGCATCAGAAGCATGTAGACAGAATTTCTCTGCCTTGCCGGCTCCATATGGATTTATTTCCTCTTGTTATCGATACACACTCACATCCATAATCACAGACGCACATACGGATGTCAGTCTTGTTGCCAGATCACACAGATTTGATTAGAGACTCCCTAAATTCATTAACCCAATGTGATTTAGCCAGCCGTCATTAGAGCCACATGTAAACTGGTCTGTAGTGGTTTGATTTGGTTTCAACTCGACGAATGCGTCAGATTCATCCTGCATGGACTCTGCAGATCTTAATCACTTTCAACCAATTGCTACCCAAGAGATCACAACATTTCTTTTTAACTACAAGACATTTTTCACTTTTTTCTCGTAAACATAGTCTCCCACTGTTGGCCACTGGGAGCACTTGAGGTTGAGGGAAGTGCCTTCCAAAAGTAAGCCTTGGCAGCAGAAAAAAAGAGGTGTGTGTGTGTGTGTGCTACTCTTTCACGTTCAAGATTTTCACTGCTGTTCTGAGGATTCAGAGGAAAATAGGTCTGCTGTTACTCTTTCCCTCCCACCTTTGAATCTGTGTTGCCAGTTAGTCTTCTGCAGCTCTAAGGGCATCTGCTGAGGCTGAGTGTCATTTCTGATCCCTGAGAGACAGAGACGAGGGGGGACACCTCCCCTTTTAGCCCTGGCTCCTCTAATCCTGTTAGCTCAGCTCAGGATCAGACTGCCATGACTGGTCTTCTACCACAACCACACACACACACACCCTCAGGGGCCCCTGGGCCTCAAAGGGACAATTGTTGCAGGGTCCAGAGGTGGTGGTGGAGGCGAAGGGTCAGCCATCAGAGGGTAGAAGATAGGACACACATATGCCTGGGCACACACACTCATGTACACATTTAAAATGTACTCATAGCGTTGAAGGAAAGGACTTGCCTCCACATCACTTTCTCTTCCTCAAACACACAGTCACACACACTGTTGTTATCTGAACATGGAGCCTGTTCTTCCCCGTTTCCTCTATTCATTCAATTTCTCACTGGGCAGCAAAGACGTTAGGCTGTCCTCACGTCACTGCACATGCACACACATACTATATACTGTGCACTCAATACACAGTGGACTGTCTCAACCCTTTTTCCTGTATAATCCTCTTTTGTGTTGTTAGCTAGGGACCCCCACTCCTTAGGGACAGGATTGGGAGTCTTAGGAGGGCAGCAGAGCCCATCAGCTTTGACTTTGACTGGTGCCAATTTCTTCACCAGTAACCAATTGCTGAAACCCACACAGCATAGAGAGTGGTGATGTGCCTCACATGTCCAGCAGAGGGCGCTTGGCACAGTGCAGCCAAGGGTTCCTTCCTTTTGTCATGACTGCTGACTTTCCAGCTCATCTATGGAGGAATAATGGCTGAGATCAACCAGTGTACAGTGTTAATGGCATTTGAATTAGAACACTTCTAAATTAATTAGGTAAGTAAAGTATGCAACAATCAAAATGTCACAGTTGATAAAGCTATGTTCCTGCAAGCAGTGGGGGGAATCGACAGACTGATTTGTTTGGTGTTATCAATCTGGGTTAGGCTCTGCTGGCTCTAGGCTTGTTTCATCTGTGTGTAAGCCTCGCTTGTATGAGTGTTTGTGTGTGTGTTTACTGTTGGGTAGGGAGACAGTTTGATTGAGCTCTGCACCGTAAAGCTGTCTGTTTGCCAGACGGTTTGTCTCCTAGCCAAGACTCTGCAGCAGAGAAGAATACAATGATTATCTGTCACAAGGCAGCAGCGTTCTTCATCAGTCTGGCTAGCAACAGCCCCAACTGCCCTGTACAAGCCTCAGACCACACACTGAATCAGCCTCAGGACCTTTTCAACTCGGAAACTCTAAATATTCTTTATTAGTTCTTTTGTGTGTGCAGTGAACTGTTGTTTTACATGTTTAGTCTAAGTTTGATGCAACTATTTGGCTTTCTCTGTTTGACTTTAAAGGACCTATAGGAATACACACAGACAGCTTTTCACCTTACCACAAAGTGCTGTGAGCAAGTCTCTCTCATAACCCCACTCTTGTGGTGTCTATGTATGTATGAGTGTGTGGATGTGTGTGTGTGGGCCATGCAGTAGTGTTCAGACAGGAGTGTGAGAGGAATGTCAACAACCTTTAACCTCTGGACTCATTAATGTGAGGGGTATGGGGTGATGATGTGGCAGTGGGATAATTGGTTTGTGTGTGTGTATGTGTGTGTGTGTGCGTGTGTGTGTGGGTGCATTCAAAATGGTGTCAGAGCAGACATGATTTATCACGTATTAGTAGGCAGAGAGGAGGAGGAGAGAGCTCTCAAAAGCTTTGGGTTACAAGGTCAGGTCAAAGGTCATGGAAGGTCAGAGTGCTGAGTGAATATCAAAGAGCACCCTGGGAGCTGTAGATATGGCCGAACAGGACCAGATAGGCTTCCAGGGACTGACTGGCCAGACAACAGCATGTAAACACACAAGCACATACACACACCTCACCACGCTGGTGTAGGTATTTGTATATCAGCTAAAGTCAGTGTGGTTGTTCAGAGGTCAGAGGTCAGGGGAAATTAGAGCTGACCCTGGATTTACTCGCTCCTTCCAGCTCTCTTATGTACACAAACAGATACAGCAGCGCTTCAACGTGGGTTACCTCTTGACAGTCTGACGGCAAATATGCTCTAAAATACACATCTAAACCAGGCATGCTGGTACACCCAAACAGACATGTACAAGCAGACAAAGCCCCACAAAGGCAGCTAATTTCACACTGACTCTGCTGGGGCCCTGTTTGGGCATGGCTGTGAAGCACAGACAGAGAGACAGATGGTGCAGGGCTGGCAGGGGGAGTTTCTACTGTCCTCTGTGCGTGTACATGCATGCGAGTGTGTATACGTGTGTGTTTCACTGATTGTTTATGTGCATCTGTGATTGCGAGTGTGCATTCTCCTGTGTCTTCGTGCATTTTCAAACATCACTTTATACTCCACACACCAGTGGAGTTGAGGCTTCGGGCTATGCTAGCAGTGCCTCTCCTAACTGCTTCCTGTTGCCAAGCTAGGTGTCAGGAAATGTTACCCCCAGCACAACCTCTGTGTCTTCACAGGCGTTTTTCAATCCAGCCACAGTGTTTTGTAAGAGTCATTTCCTTTCTGCGAGACTGCAGAGTGGAGACTGTGCATATTAAGCATGAGGAGGACCTGTTTGAAGTTGAATGTAGCTGGCAGTGAATGAAACAAGCTCTTGTATCTTTGTGTTTTGCTGGAGGTATTGTTTTCCATTGCTCTGTGCAAGTACATATTTGTGTGTGTGGGTCGGTGCACACACATATGTGTCATGATGTGCGTGTGTGGTTCTTGTAATTGAAATGACTGGTTGCCATGATAGCTTGTGCATAGCTAAAGCTTGTTAGTGAGCTTGGCTTGAGTGAAATAGGACCAGGGGGTAAGGAAGAAGGAAGGATAGAAAGGAAGGGAAGAAGAGTTAGATAAGGAGTGAAAGGATAGGGATGAAGGAAGGAGAGATGGATCTGTAGGGCAGTGAGGGAGGCGGCAATAAACCAAGAGGATAATGAGGCTGAGATATAGACATAAATAGATGGGTAGAGGTGAACATTGAAGCCCAGGGGGAGATGATGAATACAGGTGGTGCTAGCAAGCTGTTTTAAAATGTTTAGACTAATAGACTAACAGGCTGACAAAAAGGGAGACTGACTGACTGACCGACTAACTGACTAGTAGTGAGGCTGACAGGCGGCCAGACGGATAGATGGACAGGCTGACAGCCAGCGAGCCAGCCAGGCAGACAGGGAGCCAGTGTCATCCCACACTGGGAGAACAGGAGGAGTGAGAAGGGTTCATATTCCCCAGGACAGGTGGCAGAGACATGCCACTGCTGCCACCTGGCACTCACTACCCCGTGTCCTTCTCTCCCTTGTTCTTTCTCTGAGCCATAATATTGCTATCAGCTCTTGACCTGGTATTCCTCCAGAGCCCCTGCTGTGGCCATATAGCAGAGCCCTGTTTTTCCCAGTTAGCCTTACTTCGAAGACAGTGAATCCCCTCTTCTAAAATCTTCGCCCTCCCCGTTGTGGAGCGACTAGGCCAGGCAGGCAAAAAGACAGCATGTTAGCGATTAGTGATTAGCATCCACCAGCCTTTCTTGGGCTCAGAGAGGCATGCAGGTAAGCCCTCTGTCCCCATCAGTCAAGGCCAGGGCTGTGTGGGCAGGTGGGGGGGGGTGCAACCACTCTGGAGGCTGGACCCTGACTCCCCCAAGTAGCAGAGGCCACCTGCTCCCATTCACCGCTCCACCAGCCCTGTCTGACCACAGCCCTGCGAGCACCACGCAGGCTAATTAAACTCAGTGTGGCACATACACTCTTACTCCCACTCACACTGAGAGACACACATACGCCAGCTCACGTTAACTGTGTGAATTCAATAACACAAATAGACACACACAAAGAATAATCCACCCACACTCTCTGGACGGGAAGAAGAAGAAGACGAAGAAGAAGTGAGGAAATGCAAACATTTTATAACACGGGAACAGAAACAATTGTATTGCATGCTTACACACAGACTTCATGCTGCCAACAGACTGTCCCACTTTAGAGTAGGAGTGTTCTATTTGGCGTCCACCCACAGCTCTCCTCCTCTCTCTGATCTCACTGCAGCATTTTCCGTGGTCCCTCGGCATACCAGGGAGGACAGAGCTGTCACTGATGTTATGAAGACAAAGCTTTCAGTGACATCATATAGAGACTGTTTTAGCCTGGACAAGACTTTTCCCCTCATCACTAATTTGTCTGCCACTGTCACCATATCATGATGGAACTGATGATGATTACAGAGCGACACACATTCATTCCCCTCACAGATCACTTATTTTAACTATTTTGTATTTTTCTTATCCTCCGTAATCCTGAATAGTTTAACTTTAACATATTGGGCTATAAGAATGAATAACTTTGTAAAGTTTGCATGAACAAAGAAACTCAGTGCTCACTCACTTAATATGAAGTGACAGTGTATTATTTATTCTGCGTGTTTACACTTTATAGATTTCAAAACTGCGACTTTGAGTCACCTTTTTTTGCAATTTGAAAAAATAGCATAAAGAATGACTTCTGCAGGGAGAAAATGAAATGGTGTCTGATGGATTAAGTTTGGAAACTAGCAGCGACTTAAACCTTTTGCAGAAAGCAAATGGAGAGGGAATAAATATTTTGGGGTGATGACGAGTGTGTGTGGGTGTTTGTGTGTCCGTGAGAAAGGCTGAGGCAGACAGACACCGAGAGGAAAAAAAAGAGGAGACAGTGGCGGTGAGGGACTTTGAGATGTGTGACTGTTCCCTAAACTGATTTAAGGCCCAGCCCTCCCAGACCCCCACAGCTTCCAACATGCCACAGGGAGTTGTCCCATAATCCTCTGTTCCAGGTAAACAGCTTTCTTTCTCCAAAAGCCTGGACCCATCTCCTGCACACACGCCATTAAAAAGCTCTCCTTTGCATATGCCTTTAAACCTCCTCCTTTCATAAAGCTTGAGGCCCCTTATCTGTAATGGAACTCACTGAAGCACAAATGCTGCTCTGTAATTGGTGCAAATTAGCCTGATGTTTGTTGATTTGTGGCTGATGAGGCGCTTAAACAAACAGCAGAGTGTCAGTGTTTGTCTGGTCTGTTGCTGCCTTCCATTTTCACTCAGGTAAAGGTTGTATCTGGGATGAGGAATGTCTCCATCACAGATGTCTTGGTGTAAAAGAAAATATCAAATATTACCAAAATTATTAACCTTTATTTACACAGGTATTCTCACTGAGGCAAAAGAGCAAGAGAGCAACAAAAAGTTACAGACAAACCGGTCAATCAGTACAGAGACAGAAGAACACAAATCATAAAAGTGCCAAAATGGCTGTAATAAATAATATGCACAAGACACTCTCTCCATACTTACTTAAAGCATAAAAGTAGTTTAAAATTTCCTTGGGCAGTCATGCAGTGATAGTATTAATTCCTGTTGTATTGTGTTCCACGTTGAGGGGGCAGAGAAGGAGAAGCCTTTTTTATTTTTATCAAAATATGTACAGACTGAGGGGATGAAGAGAGTGATGAAGCTCTGGGAGTAGAGGTTATGGTGGCACTGTTTACATGACATGTAAGTGGATAAATAAGTGGGCATTAGTCCAAGGATGGTTTTATAAATGAAGTTTATCAAGTTTTATGAAGTGCAAAGTTCCATGCATGGAGAATGATGACCAGTTGACTAAAGACTACACAGCACAATGACATGTGAGGGGATTACAACCAGTTATGAATGTCAGAGCTTATTTACATATAATGATTTCATAAATTGTGGTGCCATAATTAGTAGGTGGTCACAATCTTTATAGCGATACCTTGTGCAGACATGATTCATGTAAAAACAGCTGGCACCATCTTTTTCTTAGAAAAGAGCATGGTCTTGGTTTTGTCTTACAATAGTTTGAGGTGGGACAGGTGCGACTGCAGATGTTCAAATTCCAGAGCACTAGTGCTTGCACACCAATATGCAATAGTGTTGTCGGCATAAAGATGTACAGATGCATTAATGTTTTCCCCCACTTCATTTGCAGAAGTTGTGAAAAGGGTTGGTTCTAAAACTGAAGCTCATGTTTCAGTTGCACTTATGTAAATATGTCCTCTGGTGATGAGGTTATACAAGGCCATACAAGCTGTACTCTCGCTATGGTGCCCTTGGTTGTCTGGTGTTAACATGCACAGCTGCACGATGGGCAAAGCTTGTGTTCCTCTCAGTTCTCCTCCTTCTCTGTGTTTAACAAAGTCTTTCACTACACAGCAGAGAAACTCCTCTGTTTACACTCCATCACAGACACTTAAACACTACTCCCTCGCCTCTGCCTTCCATTCCCTCTTTAATCTCTCCCTCCTCCCTTTTCTTTTCTTTTCTCTATCCAGTCCATTTAGTCATTAGGTCGGCTCTCATCTGCATAAGCTTTCCGTTGTAGCACTCGATTGCACTGGGCTCCAGCTCATGTTTATTAAATGAGCCTTCTTGTTGTGTCAGCCCCACAGCTTGCCCTGCTCTCTGCCTTGTCCTACTATTTTCTTGCTTTGCTCTTTCTCTCCTCACCGTCTCTCCCTCTCTTCTTCCCTCTTTCTGTGGTTGGCATGCTAGCCCGCCCTCTCCTCCCCCCCTCCCTTATCCTCTGTGGGGGTATTAAAGGCTGTTTCTGTTGGTCGTCACTCTTCATAAGTGGTGTCTTGCTCAATGTGTTCGCCCTGTTCCCTGTGCAAGTGCACCTCAATGCCCTGGTGCGCGTTCTCTCTACAGGCCCCACTCAGAATGGAAATGAAGGGAGTCTGTAATGAGTTCCACTCAACCAGGGTCCCCGACCCCACCGCCATCAGCCAGCTTAGAGAAGAGAATCAGAGAGACAGAGAGAGAGGGTAGAGAGACGGGGGTCAGAGATGGAGGGAAGAAGAGGCTCAAGGGAAAACGCAGGGCTTTTTCCCCCCATTTTTTACACCCCCTCTTTTAGTCCCTGGTTGCCAAGCTGCTACAATGTTAAGCTGGCCTTTCATTCAGTCTATAGGGAACAATGTGGGACCGTCACATGAAGGCAGGAGAGGAGAGGGGAATGATCCTGGAGGGGGTGTTTTAAAAGAGGGATGAGAGAGGTGGAAGAGAAGGGCAACAGAGCAAAGCAGAGGACAGGAGAGATGATAGGATTAAACAGGGAACAAAGGGATAAACTGTATTTTCAACACGAACATATGGGCAATGAGAACACATGCTGCAGGACGATCACGTCAACGATGATGACGACAATGACGACAACCACAGCCTTCATAATTGATATCATCTCTCCTCCTGCTGGCTCGTCCTATGGTGCAACAGCGGCTCTGCGTTGCTCTCATCAGGGCAGGATGCTGCTTTGAGCTTAATGTAGGATGAACCTTTGAGGAAAACTCTTAAGTTGGATGTAATTAATTGGTTGTAAGTCCAGCAGGCTTAATAGCATTTTTACACAACGGCCATTTACCCTGAAACCTAAAGAGCCGTCCTAAATGTTGAATCCTCAGCCCAGACATATTGACTATGGCATGGGTATAAGACATATTTGTGCAAAGGTAATGAACCATATCTTTCATCTATGTTAAAGGTGGTCTTGATTTGGTTGAAACGACCAGATGTTTACATGTCTAGATTACATGTAACAATAGGCTTTTTTCACAGCAGACTTTTGACTTTTGATTTGGATTTTGACTCATAGTGGGAAAATCACAGGTCTCACTAATAACATTAACAGTGACTGCGTTCTAGTCAAGTGTTGTGACAGTGAGCCAGCATGAACAATAACCCTGAATGTGAAGCAGCTCAATGGATGTCAGTCATCATTAGGTTAATTATTTACACCTGTGCTTTTCCTGCTGTGACATGTCAAAATGATTCATTATTATTTATAAATTATGTCACAAAATAGTTTATTTAAATGCTTTTACAAAAACAAAATCTATAAAAAATTTCAGCCCAGTCTCAAAATAGAGTCTACATCTAGACTCAATTTTGACCTCCAATCTTGTTTACTGGGATGACTTCTTATATTCTGTGCATGTACAGTGGTGTGTATACTGTACACTGTGTGTGACATAATAGTGTGTGTCAGATCTACGACATTAACCTGACAGGCATTTAAAGTTAAAAGGAACTGCAGCTGATGTAAAGATAATTTCTCTTGAAGATGTGAGGTGTGTGTGTGTGTGTGTGTGTGTGTGTGTGTGTGTGTGTGTGTGTGTGTGTGTGTGTGTGTGTGTGTATACTGTGCATGATTCCTTCACAAGTTGATGAGTCATATTAGATGTTATTTACACAACGTTCTCACCCAGTACACCAAAGCAGTCAGCTGGAGAAGCCGGAGTCGTCTCAGTACAAACTGAAATGGCCTCTGAAGAGGTGTGCGTGTTTGTGTGTATAGAGAGAGTGAGAGTTGTGTCTGTAAGGTTGTGATAGATGTGAGACAGCTGATAGGGAGACCTGGGGTTGAAGCAGTCAAACAGTGCACAGATACAGAGTGGCTAGGTCTTTCCTATCTGTTCCTCTGTGTGTGTGTGTGTGTGTGTGTGTGTGTGTGTATTTCTAAGTGTGGCTGTTGTACACAAGACTGTCTGTTCGGAGGCAGATGCCTCAGTGGGCGTGAAGCCCAGGATTGTGTGTGTGTGTCTCAGTTAAAGAGGGTAATGGCTGACTCTACAAGGGCCTCTGACCCTGCTGGGCAGCACAAGTCCTCCTCTGTTTCTCCTCACACTGATTAGAGGGTCAGGGCTGCATCACACACACACACACACACACACACACACACACACACACACACAAACCTACACACAGTGTGCCTCTTTTGGCTCTGCCGTCAGCACAATAGAGAAGGAGAAAGAGGACATTCAGTAACGCTGAGAGAGAGAGAGGTGGGGTCAAACTGAGAAGAAGGGAGAGAGAGAGTGGAGAGATGTGAAATGAAGCACATAAAGGGAACAGCGGCACAACATGGATTTGCACAGATAAGAGAGAAAATGGATAGCACAGGATATAGGCTTGGAGAAGACAGATATGCTCAAACAAAGATAAAAGAGAGGAGCGTGAGAGCGATATACCTGGTTATTAGAGGCAGAGGGAGCAAAGGATAAAAAGCGAGGATGGGTGGAGTTAGAGTAATAGAGAAATGGGGGCTGTGGGAAATGGTGGCTTTTTTCCTTGCTTTGTCCTTTCCTTTCTATCCTCCTGCTCTTTAAGGATGAATCATTTAGCAATCATTTATTTTTTTCTGTTGAAGCACAACTTTACCCTCTCTACCTCCGTACCACCTCTCCATCTTTATATCTCACACTGTCCCCCTTCCTCATATCTCTCTATCTGAAATGAAAAGCGTGTCGAGGGTGTTAGCACAGTTGTTGAATGCCACAACTCTGAAGGAAACACCGTGTCTGAGAGCAAGGTGTCTTTGACTTGGTTTTAGGGTTAGGGTTAGAATCAGATTAAGATTAGAGTAAAGGTAAGGTTAGGCATTCAGTTGTGAGGGTTCAAGTTCAAGTTCAGGCTAGGCAATGCATTATGTCAATGAAGTGTCCACACAAGAATAGGAAGACATAGGGCTGCACAATTAATCGAATTTTAATCACGATCACGATTTTGGCTGCCACGATTAAATTAAGATGATCGTCGGCGATTTTAACATTTAAAAAGCGAGCTCTGTTGCATGTCAAATCAAGCACTTTCTCAACCCAATAGTCAGCCAACCACCAGGGGGCGACCCTCATCATTACGCTGCCTAAACAGCAAGCGAGCGAACCCTGCAGCAGCGGCAGCTTCAAATGATTAAACTGTGAGAGAGTGCAATGTCGGGAGCAGCAGGCAGTGACAGTGAGGAGCCGCTAGTGCCTCGTAAAGGAGCAACATCTACTGTTGACCCTTTTCCACTGCGCTGGTGCTAGTGCTAGCTCGGAGCCAGTGCCTGACTTAGCACCAGTTCTTCGTGTTCCCACCATGTAAGCACTGGCTCCATGTGCTAAAAACCGGTGCTTAGCAGGCACCAACTCTTCGCTGGTCCAGAGCACCGACTACGTCAGGGGCTGGGGGCGGGGTTATCGTTAGTGCCGGTAGCCAGTTTCCAAATCGCAATTGCGACCGGCTTTTGGGCTGGGACACACAAGCGGTAATTTGTGTTCGTTTTCGCCAGGACGTCCCTGGTCTGATCGCAGATATATTGAACTGACTCCACTAAATCCCTGTCTGTGTCCAGCGCCAACCCAGACAACCATAACAGCAACTCTGCACCGGGCGACACCGTATCCATCCACCTCTCAAAGACACGCTGAAATAATGGATGCAATAAGGCCGCTTTTCTGTTTGTTGGCACTTTATAATTGCATTTTGCAATAGCATATTTTATTTTTTTCCCTTTGTTTTTGGGTGAAATTTAAGTTTATTGTTTGATTTATGATTATTTTAAGTTTCATTTTGAAGACTTGTTTGTTTTTTAAAAAGTGCAATAAAAAGGTACGTTTTACCTAACATAATGCATAATCGTGATTATTAATCGTGATTACAATATTGATAAAAATAATCGTGATTATCATTTTGGCCATAATCGTGCAGCCCTAGGAAGACACAACTGAGTGTGTGTGTCTGTGTGTATGTGTGTGTGAGAGATATAGTGTTAGCCCTTGAGGCAGCTTTCCTGGCATTTGACTAAAGCCTTGGGTGTCTGTGGACCACTTTGCGTATGCATGCATGTACCCTGTTTGCATTTGTCTGTGTGTGCACAAGTGTGCGTATGTGTGTGCGTGCATATGTGTGCGTGCATGTGTGTTGCACTGACCCGTGTAAAGAGATGGTGTGTGTGGGGCATACATAATGGATGCTCTGCCTACCACACACAAGAGTGAACAGTGCCGTGAGGAATTCCCAGCTTAAGAAGTCTGCCTGAGAGTGTGTGTTTGTGTGTGTGTGGGTGTGTGTGTGTGTGAGAGAGAGAGAGAGAGAGTGAGAAACAGAGAGAGAGGCAGATAGAAAAAGAGAATGAGAAAGGGAATGTGTAACATCCATAACGGATCCTTAAGAACAAAGCCATAAGGCAAATTCAGGCCTATCTCCATCATCTCTTTCCACCAGTATTAACCTCTACTAATTTTTTTCCATTTCTGTTTTAGCTTCTTTATGTGCTGCATGTATCTCTCTTTTTCTCTGTATCTTTGTTGTTTTTCTTGGTATGATTTTTCTGCCCCCCTCTACTCCTCCATCCAGGCATACACATCACCTCTCCTTTTCTGTATAATTGTGTCTTCCATGCTTCAAACAGGCTGCAGTATACAGTATCTGCTTCCCCTCTCCCTTTGGAGTGGAAATGTCATTTGTTTCCTGAACTGTTCCAGAGAAGAGCAGCCAGAGTCTTCCACCTGTTAGACACTGATAGCACGTGCACACACACACACACACACACACACACACACACACACACAAATAGAAACACATACTTAGTCCAGTGTCTCACGCGTCATCCTTACTGTGACACACACTTCCTCTGTATGCTGCTGCTCTCCAAACACAGAGAGATTGAGAGGCAGACAGGCGGTCACTCAGGCCATTTAAGACAGATGAAGCCATGCAACTGAGAAATCCAGCTTTTCAGAGCTTTCTGTTTTCTTTTTAACCCTGTGGCCGTGATGACAGAGCCTGTTGTTGCACTCTGCAGGTGGTGCAGGTTCAGAGTTCAAAGGTTAGAAGACTGTTGTGTAACCAAATGGGAACGAAATCTCAATCCTACACTTTTCTAAGCCCCTTCCCACAATGCACCTTAAACTATAAATCTAGAAGCTGCTTTCCTTTTCAGAGACACATTGGGTAGTAGTTCGACACACATTATCTGTAGGTGCAAGGCTATTGGAAAAAAGCATTGATGGAAAAATGAACGCCTACAGGCTGAGTTCACATTGCACATTTATAGACACTGTTTTTGATCCCCGTTGAATTTTTGTGGGGTCAAAATGTTTAAAAATAGTTACAACACATTAACAAAAGACCCAGTTTGCAAATGGCAGGTGATTAAATTAGTGAAACCCAGAAGACAACAGAGGACTAACAAGCATGGACTCTCATTAAAATGCTATGACAATTAGACAAGCTGTTTTACCAATCTATGCAACAACACATGAACAGAGCCAGCTGTTAGAGCTGTAAGATGCAGTTCACCTTTTCATGTTCTTACATAAGCACTGACAGTCCATATGGAGCAGAACCCAGGGGTGTCAAGGTGTCTGACGACGAGGGATTGAGCAGACACTTGACAGAGAATGAGAGAAAGGACGTTTACAATGGCAGACAGGGAGGTTGAAAGAATTCTTTGTCTTAGTCTCCTCTCTGCCTTCTGTAAACAAAAATGAGAAGAAAGAATGACAAAGGTGGAGGGAGATGTAGAAGAGGGGGAGGAGGGGAGTGATGAGGAAGAAGAGAGGGAGGTGGGAGGGACTGGGGCTCTCTATTGTAATAGCTGGGTCAGAGGAATCCCTGCCATTCAGGATTGAAAAGAAGGACCAATTAAATGACTTCAGAGAACAAGCTAGCTGGAGCAGTGTGTGTGTTTGTGAATGTTTTCAGCATGTGTCTGCATCTGTGTATGTGTTCTGTTGTTGTTGATGCATTTTGGAATGTAGGTCTGACAACTCTGTGTGTGTGTGTGTGTGTGTATGTGTGTGTGTGTGCGCGCGCATGTGCATGCGTGTGTGTGTGGGGTTCTTTTTGAGTGCACACGCGCTCACTTTTGTGGAACCGGGGGGTGACGAGGTACTTGAAGTGTCACCATGGTGCTGTAATTAGCGAGCAGGGGTGAAAGGTCGGCCACAATTCTGCTGGCCCGGGACAGGACCTCTCTCAAGAGCCGGAGCAGGCAGAGGGGGCCGGGGGGAGGCGAGGAGAAAGGAGAAGAGAGTGTTTTACAGAGCAAAGACTAAGCACACAGCTAAAGGAGGCTCCTGACTGAAACAGGAGAGAATAGAAAACCATTAAGCAGTGTTAGTTTTGTAACGGTTATCCTCCCCACTCTCCCCCTGCTGGCATTTGTCGACGTGTTTATTGTCGAATTGTGTGTGTGTGTGTGTGTGCACGGGTAAGGCAGGTTGGACACTTTGAATGCAGGCTATGAATTTAAATGTCTGTTTCAGTTGTGTGACGCTCCTCAATCTTGAAGTAGCTTTAATCTTTGGACAAAAAAAAAAGAAAAATAGATTGATTGCGAGGGTAAAATGAAGGCAAAAGCAAGCAGTGCTGGAGTAAATGCATGCAGGGGTGGGGGATGAACTAGAAGAAAGAACAAAGGAATGAGGAGAGAAGCAAGAGGAGGAGATAGTAGGAGAGCAGGAGATGCAGAAAGAGAGAGAAAAGTAAGGGACAGCTGCAGTTGTGAAAGCTAAAGGTTTTAAAAAGCCTGTTAAACACCCCACGAATGTAGGAACTGTCTGTCTGCTTGTTTGAATGCCTGTCTCTCTGTATGTTCAGCTGTCTGCCTGTCTGTTGGAGTATATCATCGGGAGTATATCATCATGAGTCTGTAAGAACATCGTCCGTCGCCACCACGTTTCACTAAACATGGCACGCTGGGCTCTCCACCCTGCTGCAGCCTATCAGTGTGGAAGTGGCGTATAAATAAGTAAAGCGACAAAACAAGTTCCCTCCATCTCATAAAACCTCCTGTAGATGTCCTGTCAGATCTAGCACTGTTGAGGAATGGTATTGTGACACTTTCTGTTCTGCTCTCACACAGGAAAAGCACTCTCTTTATCAAAGTATAATGTCTCCAGAGGGAGGGGAAGACAATTGTTCTTGTCAGTTTGAGTTGCATAGAAAAGTAGGCCTGTTTATAATTAGAGACTCCTTTGCAGTCAATAGAATTTTCATTACTTCGTCCCATCCACGTGCAGCTTCATGCCAGCTCAAACACACAAATGCAAATATGTTTTTTACCTGAAGATGTTGCCTTAAAACTGGACAACGAGAGGTGGTCACAAATACAGCGTAACTGCTTGATGAAGTGCTGTATGTGTAAATATAAATGCCTATAAAAGGAGTTTGTAATGTGGAGGAGAAGCTCAGAGGGACTGCATGATGAGTGGGTGTCTGATGCAGAGACAGTCTGTTGTCGAAGACATGAGGCCTCTCTTTTAGTTGGCATATGGTGATAACACACATGCTGCAAAATCTGCCAGTGACATGTGTGAGAGGGTATGCACGTCTCTGTATGGGGTGAGATTTGTGCCACCACTACAACTGAATTTGAATTATATGTTTTGTGACATTTCAGCTGTGTGAGGAAATTAAATTCCACACTTGAAATTTCAAGCATTTAATTTGTGCAGTTTTAATGTTTAAAAAATATTTGTAATATTGAAAACTGCTTCTAGATTGCTGTTAAAGTATGTCGTTAAATAGCAAACCACACCGAATCTTTGAATATTATAACTCTTTCAAATGATTTGAGATGGATTTGATTTAAATGTTTAGAACAATAAAACTGTAAAAACATCTACAATGCCAAATGTTTGCTTAATCCTCTGCAGGGCTGCGGGGGGTTGGGGCTCGGGCCTATTCCAGCCGACTCGGGCAAAGGCTAAGGTCCATCAAGTAGAGTTTTATTTATAGAGTCTAATTTATTCTTTTTTTCTTTTTTACTCCTGTTGTAATTGCAAAATTCCGATGAATTTCAGCCACAGGACTACAGGAGTCCACCATGTCTCTGTGTTCAAAAGAAATCTAAATTCATTTTGCTGCAGAAAGAACCTTCGTGGTCAATTCCTGAATTTCAAATCCTCTCAAGTCTAGTCTTGGCATCTGGCCTTGCCTATCATTAACTTTAAACCAGATATTCAAAGCAGCCTATCCTGGCAGCAGCTCATTGTTGTCCTTTTTTAAATTCCTGTACTGGTGATTTATAATTGCCTAGCATACAGCGCATCACATTGAAATTAATGCCTGTAGCTATCAGCTATCATTAATATGTTAATTGATTCATATTTTTACTGAAAATCGAATGTATGGTGGATATGAGGGAGAGGGAACTCAAATATTCTTGTCTGTTTGACATTATTGTAACATAATTCCAACTCTAATCCATTTTCAAATGAATCTTCCGCTCGGATAATTGAACTTTTCAAATGATAGCTTGAAGTAAACTTGTTGCTTTTACTTGTGTAGCTCTACATTATGGCTTTGAATTGAGCGAGTGATTCGGCCAGGATTAAGTTTCTGGTACAGAATGTTCCACCAGTGCAGAGTGAATAGCTATTTTGATTATGGAACCACAAATCATGCAGCATATCTTTGCGTCTGTGTGTGTGTGTGTGTGTGTGTACTATATGGATAACTTCATGTACTGTGTGTTGTAGGATACCAGACTTGATATTTATTCATGGAGGATCCTCGAAAACATTTTTGTCCTCTGTTTCTAGTTTATTTCTTGCATTTCATTTTAAGCTCATATTTTTTGCATGTACGTGCATGTAATGCACTCCCTTCAGAGTTCAGAGTTCATTTGAAGGTACTCTGGCCAGTCTTTGACTCTTCAAGTGGTTTGTTAAGGGGCAGAAGTAAAGTTTAGATAAGGTTTTAGCATACAGCGGTAAAAGTGGTTAAAATGGTCCTCACAAGTACATGAAGACGAGCATGTGTGTAGGCCTGTTATCTTCATGTGTGCACTGTGCTCTACATTGAGGGAGTGCGACTGTTAACTGTGTGCCAACTGGCACTGAGCCCTTGGCAGTGGGCTGGCGTTCGCGTGCCCGCTCAGCTCCCACCACCTGTCTGGTCCCTGGAAGAGTCACCAGGCTCCTGCAGGGAGGGCCTCCTTGGCGGGCGGGGGTTGCAGTGTGTGCATGCGTGCGTTGTGTGCTGTGTGTGTATAATATGCAAGGTTGGGGGGGCAGTTGCAGCCTGGGAGGAGGGAGAGCCAGGGCGAGCAGGGAGCAAGTTGGTTCCTTGGACCTCCAGATCTGTGTCACAGGAGGGTGTTGTGCTGCAGAGACAGTCAGACTGGGATGGCCGGGGCCCTCGTCTGGGTGCTGCTACCTCCGAGAGCCAATGAAAATCTGCATGCCCTTCCCTCGGTCCATCTGTCTGTCTGCCTGTCCATCTGCATCCTGAATTAGTGTCTCTGTCTTTTTGACTGTGTGTTTGCCTTTATGAGCCCAGAGGATGCCAGGAGGAGAGCGGGAGGGAGGAAGGGAGACACACTTCTCTGTTCTTTTTCAGCAAATCAGTTATTGAAATATGTAACACGTCAGTTATCTTCCCCACTGCCTGATTTCTCCTGTTATGTTTGTAAAAATATTGCTCAAGAGATCAGGAAGAGACAGAAAGATAGCAGAGAAAGAGAGCTGTTAAAGGCACAGTGTGTTTCATAGCTTCTATATGGGAGTAGTGGGTTTTCAGAAAACCCTTGTACTACCTTTCAGCGAGGGATTGTATGAACATACACTTGCTCAATAATTTAGCCACTGCAAAGAGTGGTTCTGATTAAATAATGAAGGAGCTTGGCACTGATGATCAAGATTGTGTGTGTGAGAGAGAGCGTTTGTGTGTGTCATTGTGTGTTTGCAGTGCTGGGGACAGGCTTTATCCATTCACATGCTTGCTTGCTCGTGGACGGTGCCCCAGCTCCTAATAACTAAAATAGAGGAGGAGCTCGCACATCCTCATGACAAGAAAAGTACTAAAAATCATTTCAGAGCTAACAGTATGGTAATCTGCAGTGACAAAGCCGAAAACTCCTCTGTGTCCGTACACACTGGCTGGGAGCACCAAGATGTAATCAACGTGAACAATCAAGGGATGCGAGAAGCACCTGATTTTCCTTAAGTGTTTATTATTTCTGGCTACGAAATCAACTGTGATTCAACATAAAAAGGCCAGTTGACAGCTCAGATTGACACACCTCATGCAATAGACAAGCCTGTGTCACGCTCCGGCCTTGTGCCTCTGTTGTCACCGTACTGTCACGTTTGTTATATAGCTCCTTCTGAAGCTCCTCAAAACAAAATCTTCACAAATAAATAATAAACCTTTCTGAAGGAGAAGAACTTTTCCCTGGTTTCAGCAGACCCAAACTTCAGTGTTCATGTCGTTCATGGTTCAGGTGCAGGACAGGGTGTCCATGCCAGTGGGGTGAAGGGTCAGAGGCCATTAAAGCCTGTTGCTGTCTCTGGATTGTAGATAGTAATGGATGGGTTCAGACCACAAGCTCAGTGGCTTTAGAGGCTGCAGCTTGACTTTTGAACTCTATTGACCTGAATGGTCCAGGCAAGAGGCCACAGGCAGTCGCCAGAGCAAGACCTTTGACCTCAGATCAGCATGGAGCAAAGGTCAAAGGTAATGGTCATTGGATGATGACTGTGTAGTCATGCTGGTGCATGCTGGTGTTTTTTTTTTTGTTTTTTTTTTGAATAATCTAACATTCAGGACCAAGTTACTGCCCTTCATTTTGACTTAGGATGTTACACAGAATTCAGATCCAAGTCCTTCAGCATTGAATATTGAACACTGAATGTCTAATGATAGGCTTCCAAAGAAATATTACATTTCCTCATATATCACAGCTGCTTACTTGGCCTGAAGTAGAAAAGCACTTTAGATATATGTGAGAGCGCAATAGTTATGTAGTAACAAAATACAACCTACACCTTACAAAAAATATGGATATTATTGGCTTTTATAGCTTATTAGAAATGTTTGTTTTTCACTCCAGTCCTGATCCTGCAGATTATCTTATGACATTTTTTAATATTGACCATCAACACATGAGGATTTGTGTGTGATTTTTGTTCATTAATTAGATAAATGTATAGTTTATTCTTCTTTATTTTACACCCTTTCCTCTCTGTTAGTGACCTCACTGTCGTCACATTTCTCGCATCTGATCTTAAATCAGAAAGTACACAAATGTAGTGGCACATAATTTCCTCTGTTTCAAAACAAGCCAGCCTTACACAAACCTAGTGACTGTGTACATGTGCATGTCTGTGTGTGTATGTGTTTATATCAGTGAGGAGGGTTTGTGGGGGAGGGAGGTAATGCAGTGAAGCTGTTTTTCCTATAATGCAGGCTATTCTTCATGTCTTATCTGAGGCTGCTAATGTCTGGGGCCAGTGGAGGCTGGAGTTTGCGATTCATGGCCTAGACCTTGGCTTTGTGAGAGCAGACATCAATAACCTCCCCCTGCCCACCTCTCCCTGCAGCACCACCAGCATCCATATGGCTCATGGATTGTTTCTGCATGTGTGTGTGTGTGTGTGTGTGTGTGTGTGTGTGAGAGAGAGAGAGAGAGAGAGATGGAGAGAGAGGACAAGATCAAAGGTTCAAGTAAGCTAGGTGACATTGATTCAATAAGGAGGAAGGAAAGGAGAGGAGGGAGTTTGGGAATAAATGACACACAGCAATGATCTTTAATCCTGACCTGCTCTGACTCATCACCTTTACACTGATGTGACATTAATGAACACAATCTGGACCTTTGTCTCCAATACATCATGCTCTTGAATATAGCAAACACTAGAATTTCATTATGCAAAATAAAGGCAAAACAAAACATGAATCTGTTTTGTGTACAATAAAATTGATTCATCTTATGACTCACTTTAGTTTAATGGATTTCTTAAAAGGTTTTCCTGGCAGTGCAGCGGGTCACATCAATGGTGAAGAATAAGGCTTGTCTTAAGCTGATGATGCGTGACGAGGTCTACACCAAAATAAAAGCTATGAAAAAAAAACAAAACAACAAAAGCTAACCTGAGCTCCAGTCAACTACCTCCCAAGCACTATATCTCAACTCTGTCTCCGCAGTTGTTTCCCTGTAAAAGCCATAATAAATTCTGTTTGCAGTAATGTTTTTATCTGAAGCACTTATAGCAAGTGTTAGGTTTGCATTAAGAGAATAGTACTTTAAGACACTTTTCTCAAAATTATGACAGTTATTAACTAAATGTGGACAATCACAAAAATATTGAAAATGCAGTGGTTCGAATAACTATTATTATTCAATATTTTTGTGATGGGGTAGGTAGGTAGGTATCTACCTATCTACCTACCTACCCCATCACAAAAATATTGAAAATGCAGTGGTTCGAATAACTATATATTATATAAATAAAATATATATAAAAAGGGCTTGATGTCAGACACATTCTGTGTGCATATAAACTGAGAAACTGTTATATTGTGAAGCCTGTACAGGATATATATTGCCTAGTGGTCTCACAGCTAATACAGCATTCTCTGCATATGTTAGTCTGCTGCAGTTGCATACAAACAAACACACAGACAGTAAAAGGACACGTCCAGACTCAGCTGGTACGGTGCTAAACTACAAACAGAATTTGTCATGCTGACTTGTTCATTATACTCTGTGTCTGGTTCGACCAATCAAATACATGCAAAACTAGAACCGTAGCAAAAACACGACACCTTGTAGTTTGGTTGTGCGGGTCCGTGTTCAAGCCGAGGAAAATGAACAGGTAGAGCATAGAGGGAGAACAGGAAAAAATTTTAGCGTGACACCTGGTAAATATAGTGAAAGTGTTTCAGTCTGGTCTGGATTCTAAAGGAATATAAGGAAGGGGAGAAGGAGATAGGCTTAGGAAGCAGAAAATAAGATGGATTAAATAGAAGTGAAAATCAACTTGGGCTGAGAGACTCGGGAGCATAGCTAATGATTGTTTATAAAGAATTTTCTTGGTCTCTCAGCTTGGTTTCTCTGTTGTCTGTAATCTAGCATGAGGACATATGTTACATATTCTTGTTTGCTGTTGCCTGCTTTTTCCATTTCTTTGAGGACACAAATAGCAAAATAGAACACAAGTTTAAAAGTAGGGTGACAAAAACATGACAAATTGTAGGACATATTTGGGGATGAAATTATTACTGGTTTTCTACTGAACACAAATACTATTAAACCTTAACCTTAAAGTGGTTAAAGTCAGAGTCAACCGTATGGAACAGAGAACCAAAACACTGTCTGTCAATTCATATTACCGGGAGCAAAGTGTTCATAAAAGCCTTAGTCTCAAAAAGTATCACTACATTAACTTTTACTATTATCGCTCATTTTCAGATCAAACACTAAATATTTAAAGTAATGATTCTTAAATTTATGCAGAATTGCAAACTTTTCATATGTCAAGACAACAGCTGAGTTATTACATTTTAAATTAGCAGTTAATGAAAAATGTGTAATGTGCATTATTTTATGAATCACAGAAACAAGATACTAATGATTCATCTTAAGAAACTTAATAGAATGAAAAATGATTCTTGGTGTCGAAATGTCCTTGTGCTGTCTGACCCACACATCTTGTTCTGTCTGAGTGCAAATACATCGGGTATCATGGTTCTCGGGTGGCAGAGAGAGCCATGTGAGTGAGGCTGGCCTTTCTGCTCTGATAATAAGGTGACATTTTGCTCAGCATAGTGTCTGGATAAGAGCCTTGCTTTTTGCTTTCCTGCAGCTACAGTACATCTGTTTTCCTCCCAGCCCTTCTCTGCCTCTCTCTGATTCTTTGTCCCTCTCTCTCCCTCTTACTGGCTCTTTCTGCAATTTGCTGCCATTAACTTTAAGCTTACTCTCATCCTTTTTCATGGGAAAGTTATTGACTGGATGAACCCAGAAATGAGACACAGGCATCTTGCCAACTTGCACTTTGTGAGCCAGCAGGGAGGTAGAAAGAGAACACACCTCTACTTATTGTATTAGTCTGGCACAGCTTTCCTCAGAGACAGCACACAACATGAAATGTCTCTATTTTTTGGACATGCAACCTATATGAGTGTAGATAGAGTAGCCATCATTGATAGGTATAATTTAACTAATACATTATAGATACCAATATCTTCTATGTGCTGCTAGTGAATTCACTTATGTTATGTGCAAACTTTATTAAGTGACTGTAGGTGTCAAACATTTTTCAGGGTACTTGGGATTAAAATGTCCTTTATTAAAATTATTACATGATTTTTGCTCATTTGTTTTTTTTTTTCTTGTGTGTTATGTTAAATGTACCACACCAGAAGCTTGGAAACAGTAGCAACTCAAATATTTTCAAACCTAACATAGACTAATTAATGTTGCATTGCACCTTGTTCCCAGACTGTAAAAAACAATAAATAATGTTCCTGACAATTTAACCGCCAATGTCCGGAATTTTGACATGAAAATTTACATGTTCACCCAAGCCTAATTTTTCCATTGCTGCTGCTCAGTGCTGGAGCTGATAAATACCTTCTGCAGAGCCAATTGTACTTTTTCCCACTGAAGACCAAAGCCAAATGTTAGTGCGTGTTAGTTGCATTTATTTTGATTAAAAAAAAGCATCTTTATTTTATTACAACTGCTTATAATTTATAATAATTTAATTGTGATGATATCGTGTAAAATGCATCTGCCTGGGATGAACTTTTTTCCTGCTGTCACTAAATATGGCAGACCGCTTATTGGCGAGATTTGAACAAGGTTAATGTCATGTTGACTATTTTGTTGCTTTCTTAACATCTATGTCTTCTCATCTTTTGTCTGGTATTAAGCAGGAAAAAAAAACATTCTCCTTTCTATTTCTTTCACTGCCCTGCCTTTTCTTAAGCCGTGTCCTCATTTTCTCTCTGTAGTTAACCATGTGGCAAGAGACAAAGAGAAGGAGTTGTCTCAGTTGAGCAGTACTCAACCCTCTGCCCCATTAATTAGCTCAGTAAATGCTGTTGAGATTACAGCAGTGGAAGTGAAGCATGTAAGTCAGTGAGGGATAAAGAGAGGAGCGAATGGGAGACACAGGAAGGAGGGAGGTAGAGAGAACAAATCTGAGAAATATCCATGTTCACAGCAGTCTGTGTAAACCACTGACACACTCTTTTTTTTTCTTTTTTAATGTTTCTCGGACATAGTCCAGCAGATACCTTCTGATTAGAGGCTTTGAGCTGTAGAGGGCAGTTAGAGGAAGAAACTGATGAGAAGGGAGAGGAAAGAGAAAAATTGGAGTCTAGAAAATTGAGCGTTGAGTGAAGAAAACACAAACAATGTGTTTCTTTACTCTCTCTCC
The DNA here is from genome assembly GCA_037975185.1 of Centropyge bicolor. Taxonomy (NCBI): domain Eukaryota; kingdom Metazoa; phylum Chordata; class Actinopteri; family Pomacanthidae; genus Centropyge; species Centropyge bicolor. Next base: position 21,343,810 of record JBBMOC010000001.1, read on the forward strand.
CTCTTTTCCTCTCCTCATTTCTCTTATTTACCCACTCTTTCTCTGTATCCTCTGTATATCTTCATATTCTTCTCTTATGTGCAATTGTGCCACCTACTTATTAGACATATAAAAAAAAGAAAAAATAGTGAGGCACAAGACCACATGGTGATGAAAGATTGTTATTGCTCTGTGAGCTAGACTTCTTCTATGGAGGAAAGCAGCGGGAGAGCTGCCGGGTGTAAATTCAACACTGTGAATATGAATATTATTTTAATATCTAGATATAGGCCTAGAAATCATTGGGGATTTGTGTAACACTGTGTTTGAGTTTCTGCAAGTGACATACTTTTCCGAGCTTTTAAAGTTGGTTGTTCTCGCTGAGTGAAATGAATAGTGAATACAACAGGGCGTCATACTCATTAAAGATTTCCTTTCTTAGAATTTAGTTTTGCATTAATATGTTTTGAAAGCACAGACCGTAACCACCAGAAATAGTCACACATTTGACCACATGTTGACATATGTAATGTTTTAGCTTTTGTTGGTCTTTGCACAGGACATGTCCTGCCCCCACTCCTTCTCTAACCTCTGCTCCACTGAGCCACTTGCGTCCCTTTCTCCACTACCTGCCATTATGTGTTGCTGAGGTGTCTCTAATGGCCCGTGGCTCTCCTTTCCTCCACCTCTCCCCTTTCATTTTCTCATAACAAGCCCCCTGCCCTCTCTCACTGGAGCTCAGACAAGATTATCCCTCTGTTATTCCACCTTCCGCCCTGTCCCACACTTCCTGGCGGTGCTCAGGCATGACCCCGCGGCGACAGGAAATGGGCATTTGCAACGCTCATTTCTCTCTCTTGCTCTTGCCACTCTCGCACACGATGCCCCACCACCACCACCGCCACCCTTCAAGCGCACACACTTGGAACAGGTCACAGATCATTTCAAGCACCTCGAGTGTGGTGAGGCAATTACTCTCCCTTCTGGTCACCTCCAGCGCCCCTGCCACCGCTCACTGCTCAACTTTGAGTGGGCCTTCTTCTATTATCCCCATTCTTCACACAGTAGGAGTCATCTCTCTGCTAGTAGTGTCAGCCCACGATTCACATCTCTACTACAGATGGTGTGCAACAGTCAGCCTATCAGCCGAAGGAATCATCCTTTTGCTGCTGGTCCGCAGTGGTACTATCAGCACATCAAGGTGCCGTAGTGTTAGTTATCTGTCGCAGCAGAGGAGACAGGAAGATGGGGAGCATATTGCTTAAGTGTATGTTCAACTCAGACTGGCTCGTCTCATTCAACGAGCCATCCGTCATCCATCTCCACGCTCTGTTTGTTTCCCCTTTCATCACAGTCCCTCTTCTCTCTGCTCCTCATCATAAGCCCGACACGAACAGACAACGACGTGTGTGTCTCTGAGTGTATTTGTGTTTTTGTGTGTGTGTGTGTCTGATTTATGGTGAGTATGGTGTAAAGCAAGAGCTAGTAATAAATTTAGGAACATCACAGGAGGAGGGGAAATCGAAGTGTTGCAGCACTTACTCATAACCCCTTCATCCTACTGTTCTGTATGGTTAGTTATTATCACAAACACACATACACACAGCGATATTCTGTTTAATTGAGGGTGTGATCGTTAAGAGTACGTTGTAAATCCTGGTGCTGTGGTCACTACTAAAAGTGCCTGTCTTCCTTTGACAGATTCAGCCTGTTCGTTGACAGGAAATCAATCATACACACACACACACCCACACGCACACATGCGCACACACAAGTACACTATATGCTCTGTCCATGCAAACAAATGTCATCTAAATCACACAGCTTCTGCTCACTGTGGGACAATATTGGAGATGGTGTTATTGCTAACTGTTGGGACAGCAGGGTCAGACACACACACACACACACACACACACACACACACACACACACACACACACACACACACACACACACACACAGATTAGGTCTAAGAATAAAGATTGGTCTTGCCAATGCGGTCAGCAAGATTGATGAAGGTAATTTTGCAATAACAATGTCCTGAAACTGAACAGTCTCTGTTTCATCATGCTCTCCCATTCCAAAGAACTATCTGGAAAACTCTGCTCATCATCTGTATCTAATAGGAGATTTGCCTGCACAAGCTGTTTCCATCCAACTGTCAAGTAAGATTTACACACACTATGGAGGCTCTGCCAAAAAAGTAAAATAGATGCATTTCCATCTTGATGGTTGAAGAGTTAATCAGTCCCTGGAAGAGAGTACAGTAAGAACTGATTAATATTGGATTAGTTGTTATTTTTGCTAATGTCAGGTGATGTGAACACATTTCTAAGGCCTTTTTTCTTCCTTTTTTTATTACTAATATCTTTAACTAATTAGTATTAGTTTTGCAGTTTTGCAATATTTGTTTTTTACATTGCATATAATAAGCAACTGATTATTCATAAAGGACTTCATGAATAATAAAGATAATTGTCACCAAATTGTACTAATTAAATTAATTACTAATTAAAAGTCAGACTTTTGAGAATGTGAGTTTTTAGTAATTCTCCCCTTTCCCATCATAAACATTGAGGGTTTTATACTTTTTGCAGAAATAATAAGCAAGTTTAGGGCATTTGCCATCTTTTGCATTTTCACAACTGAATGATTAATAGATTATTGAATTACAGAATGTAACCTTGGAATAATGGATAATGAAAATAATTGTATAGCAACCATAGTGCTGCTGGGTGTTTAGTGAATGAGGACTGATATTTTATAGACAGCATTACGAGTTTAAGGCCTCTTATAAACTGCTGCAATGTTGATGGGCTGCAGAGTCTGCATCACAGTTTTTTCAGTACGTACTTGTTTAGCACCATTTATTATTGATTTCTTAAATTTTTTATGCCAAATGACTAGATTATTAGCTCTGAATGCAATAAAACACATAGTTATGTTTGAGTGAACAGTGAACTGTGACAGAGGGGGACTTAGCCCACCACCCCTCCATTTACAAAAATGCTTCTCCCCTTCCTCAACATTGTGGAACCGTGACCGAGCAGCACCATGGTTACAGCAAGACCCCCCCCCCCCCCCC
>JBBMOC010000001.1:21347243-21472170 GCA_037975185.1 Centropyge bicolor
CCCCTGAGCCCGTCCTCCCTCCTCTCTCCTCCTCATCTTTTAGTAAAGAGAGAGTTGTTTTGACCTCAGCCATAAATGATCATGACACCTTAACAAGCAGCACGACCAAGACAACTTGCTTGCTTACACTTGCTCACTGGGTAATGTAAACCCACAGTCCAGCATTATCTAATACACAAAAAGCACACAATGCTGGTGTTCATGCTGCAGCTGAAAACAGTGTGTGCAGCATGAGGTCAGTTCAGGCCGTTTTAAGAGAGGAGAGGTTAACTAAGGTTTATCTCCATTTTGTGTCAAACATAAATGATCCACATAGAGCATTTCTCCACAGTGAGCGCAGAGATTTATATGTCTGCTGGACAGTTTAATCTGTGGAAAAAGACAGAGAGGAGAGAGAGGAGGAATTCTTGGAAGGCCTTTCCTCTTCATGCTGGTGGAGGACCAAGCATCTCTCCGCTCTATGCAGGAATAACTGGTGTCAGGTGATTGCCTCTCTCCATTTTTAGCAGGTTGCCATTTTTTTCCTACTGTGATTTTCTACAGACAAAACATCCTTAAATAACCGTAGCTGTGACAATTGGTTTGTTCACAAACAAAACTAGTCTCAGATCTTGTCTGTGTGTGTGTGTGGAGTCTGTCTGTCTGTGTATGTGTGTGTGTGTGTGTGTGTGAAGTCTGTCTGTGTGTGTCTGCATATTTTATTTGCCACCCATGCGATACTTTAAACAGTGCAGTTCTCACATGAAATATAGAAAAGGAAAAATGGCAATTTGACAAGTTGGGGCGGAGAAGAAGGACAGAGGAATTAGGGAGGCAGAGAAATGGTCAGATTAGACTTGTGATGTGATCGGAGGATTATAGAGACAACCATTTTCGGCCATGGATGGAAGAAATAACGGGAGGAAACAGAGACGGGGAGGAATAAGACATGGAGGAAAAAAGAAAGATTTATAAGAGAGACAAGGAGGAGGTGCATTTGTCGTCATTATTATTGCAAATGTAAATGAGATGCATTTAGATCAAGTGGTTTGTGCTTCAGGTCAGGGAACAAATGATGTTCCAGCTGCTTTATCAAACTGCTTGCGACTCTGCCTTCCCTCCCCTCATCCACCCGACCTTACCCGACTCGCCCTTGTTGTCAACCCAATTTTTGCATTCCAAACACTGGAGCATCACACAGAGGAGCCACCGTCTAAATAGCTTTAAAGCTAACAACACCAGTGATTTGCTTTTATCTTTGCAGCGGCAGAAAAGACAGAGAGAGACAGAGAGAGAGATAGAGAGAGAGAGAGAAAGAGAGAGAGGCAGACATAAGGACTGGATAAGGCATTTAAAATCTAACCACAGATAACTCCACCCAGACAGCCCCTTGTGTGTGTGTGTGCATGTTTGTGGATATGTGTACTTGTTTGCATATATGCACGTGCATGTGTGTGTTTGAACGTATTAAGGAGCATCCTTCTGCTTTGGCAGAGGATCACAGAGTGTTAATTCAGTTGTTATCCATGTTTGAAAATGGAGTTGGCTGCAGTTTTTGTATGAGCTGTGGTTGCCTGTGCGTGTGTGTGCATGTGTGTGCGCGGGTGTTTGGCACCAGGCTGGAGGGTTGCTGTGGATCCACGCTGGCGTAGTTGGGGCTGGAATGTGATTGGTGGGGACAGCGGGCCAAAGGCCGCCCAGGCTAGTGACTGCCACTTGGTCGAGTGCCCCCAACTAAACACAGGCCAGAGATTCACCCTTATTTCTCCCTGCTCTCCCTCACATTTTGGCAGCTCTTGTTCATGTGTTTCATAGAAAGACAGAAAAGACACAACCTGCATGTATACATTTCCTCTCACAGTTTTTCCCTCAACCTCTTGCGTACGATTCTATATTGTATTCATAATCAGTGGCTATCAAAGGCAATGTTTTCGCTCTCATCAAGGAGGGGCCTACCACTTAAGCACTGTAATGTTAACATGTACTACGACACCAGGCAGTTTGACGCTTTTTGATTCTTCTTTTAATTAGATGTTTACTTTTTACCTTGAAGTGCCCTCGTAAACCGGCAGCCCGTTATTTGCGTTCGTTATCCAATCTGCGTGTTATTGAGCTTTGAAGGGAGGTAGGGAAAGGCAGAAGGACAGAAGAGAAACAGAAGGGGAATGGAAACAAAGAGGGACAGCTAGAGATGGGGAAAAAAGGAGAGGGAGAGATGATTAATCCAATCAAGCCTCTTAGTGTTTCATCAATAGGCATTGTTCTAAGATGGCTGCCTCTCCCCCAGCTCAGGCTGTGGGCTGCGGCTAGGCTAACACACAAGCTAATCCCAGAATAATACAGAGACGAGGGCAATGCTGAGGATGGGGGCTCTGCCAGCAGATTAGTAATAGCAGAGGATTCACTCACACAAACACACACTGGGCACGGGATACAGAGACAGTTACAGACTGAGTGAGGTGCCTATTGGATTGCGCGACTTATAGTTTTATCCCATGTGAATGTGTGTTGCTGGGGCTGTTGTGGAGCGTGATGAAGCCGAACTGAGCTGCTGAGGATTCAGAGACTGTAACTGTCTGAAGCTGGAGGGGTCATGTGTGTGTATTTGTCTGTGCTCTTTGGCGCATGTGTATGTATGAGAGTTTGACACTTCATACATGAGTAGCTTTTTTGTCATTACAACAAGGGCTCATTACACAAAAGTAGGTCGCGACAGGGTGTGTTGTCTCCAACAATATGAAGGTGTTGAAAAGTGACGCATGTTTAAGACATGTTGTTGTTTAAGTGCTATTTTCAAACTGCTAGCCAGCTCAGGAATGGCACAGCTTGTGTTTATTTAACACATATTAAGAGCACAACATTGCCTCTGCCTCATTTTCCTGTCCCCTTCCCTCAACGCTTCCCTTTTTATTCCACTTCCTGTACTATCTAGCTCCCTCTGTCCCCCCTGTTGATGTCCCTCCCTTACCCCCCTCCTCCCTGCAGCATTTTCTGAGATGACAGGAGGGTGTTTTTCCTTTGTTGGGAAGCTGCTTGCACATTCTCTCCTCTGTTGACAGGTAAAAGACATTAAAGATACTAAAAGACTGAGCATGATGGAATCCTCCTGGGAGAAAGAAGGAGGAGGAGGAGGGGAGGCAGAGGGAAGGGGAGGACTGATAGCAAAGTGGGAACGTGAATGGGGCAGACAAAAAGGAAACTGAAAGATAGCTTGGATAAAGGTAAAGACTTTAGTGAGAGAGAAGGAAGAGGGGGAGGGGGAGGTGAAGAGAAGAGGGGAGAGGAGGGTTTGACAGTCTGTGACCTCGGGTGAGTCTCTTCGACTGTGTGCTGAGGCGTGAAACCTGAGCACACGCAGTTTTAGCACGCCTCACTTACTGAACACAGCAGAGGTCTGACACAGGGCAAGACAGCCTCCTTATACACACACGCAGCCTTCCAACATACATACATCACAGGCACACATGTTGGCACATCTAATGATGCACTTACCCACATTTACAATGCTCACACACACAAAAAGCTGCAGCCTTGTTGTAGGATAGTGTGTTAAATCCAGAAGCACATTGGTGAGTGGAGAAGGTCAGCTCAGGGCCTCCAATAGGCCCCAAGGTGCCGGTGCTCCGCTGCCCCTTCAGCTGCTCTCGGCTGCCTGTGTATGTGTACAACTTGTGTGTTTTCCTGGCGTCCAGCCAGGCCAGTCCGTGTTTGTTGCCTCGTACAGTTGTGTGATTCACAACACGCCCGAGGCAGGTCGAACCATAATCCAGCGCTCTCTCACTGTTCCCCTCTCTCTCTCTCTCTCTCTCTCTCTCTCTCTCTCTCTCTCTCTCCCTCCTCTCCTCTCCTCTCCTCCTCCCTATGTGTAAGTTAATGGGTTAACCATCTCTGTCCAATAAGCAGGGATAATTGAGACAAACAAGCCAATGAGGAAATGTCACAGGAGAGCACAAGTCAAGCGAAAAACACACTGCCGGCAGCTCTTTGTGTGTGCTTGTGTGTGGGTGCAGTCTTGTGTGTGTTCATACACGCAATTAAATATTAAATCAAGTACATTGGATTGTGTATGCTTTTCTTATTTGTGCACATGTACATAAACACGTGTATAATTGTGTGTGTGTGTGTGATCCCACCCTTTAAGCCTGTTGTCAGCTTCTTTGTGGCGTGTTGCTGTAAAGCAGGATTCTCCTGCTGCGTCTGCTCTCTAGGTTCCCTCAGCTGCGTTTGCATACCATACACCTGCCCCTGGGCGATTTCACAGACACACATCCACATACACACTGCCCTGTACAGACACACGCACACACACACTGCACAGAAGAACACGCAGCGCACATGTGCACACATATTTGTTAATCAAATGAGCAGCGCTTTTAAAGATTCCCTCCCTCCTCCTTCTGTGGTTCACTGCCTCTTCTGTGGTTCTCTGCTCTTCTGTCTAATAACACCGGGACTCGCTGAGAGGCAGCAGATCTGATGTGTTTGATATGGAGATAGATGAAGGGTTGGAGGATGCAGGTAAGAGAGCTGAGTGACTATAAAAAGCCTCATCAGAGCAGAGACGTGTGGCGCGACGCATTCCCTTGGCTGAGAACAGGGACGCTTCTTTCGTCTGTGCTAGAAAGCAGGTGCGCCACAAGGCATTGTGGGAGGGATATGATATGACGGCACATCAGGTTGTCAGCTCTGGCCAGCTCCCCCCACCCGGCTCCCTCGAGTGCGCGTATATATGTGTGTGAGTGTCAACCACAATAAGGGCTCGCAGCACATTAAAAGGGAAATCCACTTTGAATCAGGAGTGACAGGACTCTGGTGAACATGAGGAGTGCAGGCTTGATTTGCGAATATTAAAATGTGACTCTCAAAGCAAAAAAATGCAAGAGGCCCCTGAAGATGTCATCAAGGGGAAATCTGGAGAATGTCTATAGGGCTATCCACACTGCACAAATCATCCATTTTAATGAGTAACTTAATCTAAAATCAGGTGTGAGTGTTAAAATGTTCTTTTTTCTCGAGGAAAGAGCAAAAAATTGCCCAGCTGAGTGAGATAATTTGGTTTGTGTCCGATTCAAATCACTTCAGCTCTTCAGTAAAGTGTCTTTTTCTTAGTGGAAGGTGTATTGCACTCACACTGGTTAAAACAGCAGTTCTGTGATGGACTAAAGTTTTGCAGAGGTGAGCATGTATTCACTTGATTACAGTGACGAGGAAGTCACCACAGTTAGATAACTAAAAAAGAGCAGGTCTATGTGTAAACAGTGGTTATGGAAGATGGCTTCTAAATGAAATGTAATTTGATTAAACCCTGTGTGGAAGGTCTTTGCTAATAACTGAATAGGTACAGTACAGTAACTCACATTTATCTAGCAGTAGTAGCTTTGTAGGCCAGCTACGGTATTCATGCAAATCTTGTTCTTGAGCCGAAATCAAACCAGATGTGCTGTGTGTAAGAGTCAGTCAGTGCTGCCTTTGGCTCAGGGAGCTCATATTATCCTACACTTTGACAAGAATTTCTCCAGACCTCTGCTGTCCTCGCTGGAGGTGTTAGGTTACTCATGGAGCGATTTGCTTTATTTTGCCAAAGTAAATTGTCAAAATAGACTCTCTCTTGCTGTCTTGCCAGCAGGGCCTCCAGTACACGAATCTGTTAACTTGAGACTCGAGTGTTTACCTTCGCTGTCTTTTATAAACAGAGTTAGGCAGGATTAGCAACATCAGTGGTTGGACGGTGGCCTGAGATTACAAAACATCCCTTCTTCCTTTTTAAACCCGGTTCCTCTTTTTCCTTTGGTTTGTGGTTTCCTTGTCATGTCAGGTTGTTTATCTGTTTATCTGCCAGCAGTCCATGATCATAGCGAACACATGAATCTTTTTAAGGGATTTTTAGACGTTTATATTTGACATTCTTTCTCTGCTCAGTTTTAGCCTTTTGTCTAATGTTCACCAAGTGTGCGCTCTTTGACAGTTCCTGTTTGGATTCAAGGTCGAATTGCTTCAACTCTTGGAAAAGACAGACGCACTGTTCATGTGCATGTACACACCTGTGCTGTGGCCCCAAGGCTACAGAGAATGTGTGACAGGTGTGTGACATGCTTCAGATGAGTACGTGCCACTGTGGCTTAGGTTCTTGTAGTGGACACAGAGGTGTGTGAATGAGCTGTAGCCATATTTGGTGGTGTGATGATAAGTGAATTTTCAGAGCAGGTGGTTTTCATCCAGTGACTGAGCAAACATTTAGTTTTACTTTGACCCTTTCTTTGTCTTAACTCTGAAATACATTGAGGTTCGTAAAGAGCCTTTTGGAAGTAATGACCTCAAAACTCGCCCACCAGACAGTTTGTTGTTGCTGTTTCTTCCTCTTCTCAACAGACAGCAAAGTGTGAGCACTAATTGTAAACAGTGTCATTTTTTAACTCCAGAGTAAAGCCACACCTAACAGGGCCATAGTTCACATATTTTTTTATTGTCACCAAACTGTTCAGTGACCTCTGGCACTGTTTATGAAAGCATTTGTAAAGTTTCTCCACTCTTTCATTCAGGATTTTGCTTTCGTTTGTCACCTGTCTATATATGCACCATCTGTGTCATCTGTGAGAACACAACATAATTAAAGTTATTAAGTATTTGCGAACAAGTCTGTAAGAGATAATAAATGTCTGTTTATTTGGGGAGAATCAACAATTTTTTATGACATATTTCTAATGCAGCTCTTCACATGAAACTGAGACCAGGCATTGGTATTAACTCAGTAAAACTGCACAGAAGAAGTCGTAACATTCCAACCCTTCTTTTATGGATGTTAAAAAAAGAATTTTATGGACTTTATGGCCAATAAAATGGAATGACACAGGAAAAAAAGGATTGATCATGCTGACTGGAATTTATTTAACATTTGGTGAAGAAGTCTTTGTTTGCAATGACCAGACGCTTACTGTGTGAAGAAACTTATCTCTCCCAGTGTTCAGGTGGGATTTTTGCCCATTCTCCCACATCTTCAAGAAATTTTCAAGCTGGTGAATCTTGATCCTCAGTTCCTTCCATGAATGTTCTTGTGGGTTTAAATCTGGTGATTGACTTATAACGTATGTATCCTCACCGCTTTGTGGTTTTCTCTTTTCCATGTCATCCACCCTGCTGACCTACTCATGGCTGTTGCACACTTCACCTGATCCTGGCCCCTCACTTCACAGGTAAGTGCTTAAACCCATACACACACAAACACACACCCACACACATTGCTCAGTTACTGTATGATCTGAAGGCGCTGCGTGACGCCGTTCAAGTTCTTTAGTGAGGCCACACTCCTGGATAATGTTGCTAAGAAACAGGAGTGTGTGAAAGTGCTCAGCTGACCTTGGTTGCTGTCCTGTTGACACTGAGGTGAGGAGCTGTGATTACACTGTAAACACGCTGAATATCACTTTGATACAAAGTATTATGTTTTCTCTCTGTGGTAAAACAGAATGTAATATTGTTCAGAATGTGGCGTCTATATATTGGAGCCGTTTTTGTTCAGCGCTGTAGAAGCAGCGTGTGTGTGCGCATACGTTCGCCTGCATGTGTGTGTGGTGCTCAGCTGGCCAGGCGAGAGTTGTGTAATTGCAGGGTTATTGCTGCTGAGCCTGATGGGTAATGACACATTTGCAAATTAATTCTCAGTGCTAGGCTCTGATTAGCATACGGAGAGAAGCATTGCACACACACAGGCTGATACGCACACATGCTCACACACACTTCAGAGGCTTCTAATCACCAGCGAGAGGTCAGGTTAAATGGGTGTGTGTAATGGTGGAGCGGGTGCGGGTCTCGGCAAATAGGGGTGAGTGAAGGGTGACGAGATATCATTTCTCGTCAGATTTGATATGAGACGACGTGGTTAAGTCCAGCTTATTTATTTTTTGGTCAAATCTCTTAAACTCGCAGCTGTTAAACACCCTTCCTTCAAAAATGTTCCTTTCCTCTGAGGCAGCACACGGGGTTGGTTTCTCTGTGTGTGTACAGTACATGCAGGGCTGGGTGATGATGGAAGATTTTAGTTTTGGTATCATTTAACAGTAGAACAAATGTCATCAGTTTAAACATTATTTTGATTTCTTGTGTGGTTTTGTTTGTAACATATATATTTTCCATCCTTCCATTAACTACACATGCGCATGCTGGAAGGTTAGCTCATATTGGGGCCGAGTACACCATATTACCCAGCCCTATATATGGATATACATATGTGAAAGTTGTCATTTGTTATGTTGATTGGTTGCCACATGCCAAGAGGGTGGGTCTTATCTAGTACAAGCTTGTCAGGAGAGACAAAGTGTAGGATCAAGTATGAGTGGTTACATGAAGACCATTCTTTTTCTGCCTGGCCAGAGAATGTGGAACATTTTCTTGAAGACATGGTGTTTTTTTCTCTGTTTTTAATAAATACTAAGTGCTTTTTCATCTGTCACTGCATTATATAATGTTTATTTACATGATGTCTGAAATAGTGTTAACACAAAGTTACAATTTAAAGAGGGAATTGCCATGAATTATACATAAAAAGATATTCATATTTGCATTTTTGTTTTTGGGATCGCACATCTACTCTTATGATGTTGTTTGCAGCATACACACCATTTCTCTCTCTCTTTCTCTCTGAGAAGCTCACACCTGCTCTAAACAACTGACCTGTTTTTTTGCAATCATGTCAGAGTGCAGCGTACAAGTTTACAGTTTGTGTGTGTGTGTATATCAGTGTGTCTGTGTGAGTCGGTGTGCACCTCCAGAGGCTGTGTGTGGTAGAGAAAGATTATAGTAATGCCTTATCTTTGCTTCCCCTGCTGTGGAAGAAGACAGACCATCTTTCAACCTATTCCAATACACACACACATACACACACACACACACACACCAATTGAGAGAGTGATTTTTTTTTTTTTTTTTTTTTTTTGCAAAGGGGGGTTGTAGGGAAGACAATTGTATAGTTGGTTGACAGGGAGTAGGCATGACATGCTTGTGTGTGTATGTGTGTACTTGAGAGAGATCATTCTTGATTTCTCTCTCTCTCTCTCTCTCTCTCTCTCTCTTTATCCCTGCCTTTGTCAGCTGACTGTTGTGCCCTTCTTCTCATCCCATTTTCATCTTTCTTTTTCCTTGTTTTTTCTAACACCCCCTTTTCACTTGTTTTGTTCTTCCCCTCTTCCCTTCCCTTCTCCACTCCCTCTCCCTGTTACGTCTTGATCACAGTGTTTTCAGTCACACACTGCCTTGGTCCCCAGGGAGCTTTTATAGCCTTTCAGAGTATGTGTGTCTGTGTGTGTGTGCGAGGGTGTGTTTGTGTGTGTATGTGTGTGTGGCGGTGCACTTGTCAAATGTGACTCATTACGCTACCTTAAATAACAGAGGACAATAGCTATTCTCTACCATTTCCCATCTCTTAATGAGCAAAATAAAAAAAGGTCAACAGATGATTCTTGTCCATTACCTGTCAATGTGTTTCTTCTAAATAATGCCATCTACTCTCTGTCTCACCTACTGATATGCAACAATTAATATTTAATCTTTATTTGCTCTACAAAACCATTATGTTTCATATGTCTCTGTTGGGGAAAACCTTCTGGTGTGATGTGTTTTGTGTCCAGCAGTGTATTTGGAATAAGCAGATGAACAGAGATCAACTTCATTGTAAAAAGAATAACTGTATAGTTTGCAGAGTGATTTTCAACAGTTAGCGTAGTGAGAAAACAGCACATCAATTAGAATTTCTCACCAAAGATTCAATACAAAATAAACAAACAAAAAAAGAATTCAAGGATAACCTGTTAAAACACTTTGAGCGATGCTGCTATAGCAGCTGGAAATCAAATACAAAGATTTATTTGCTGTCATAAAAGTGTTACAGGTGCTCGTATGATTGTCGTGCCATCTTCAGAACATTTACATAAACGTAGTTGACACCTTTATTGAATCTTTGAGACAAATTTTGAAATTGGTTGTGAAATTGGTTGTGAAAACATCTGGACGCACTTCACCTGTAGTGTGAAGAAAAAAAATGAATCTCGTCCTCGTCTTCATCTTGTCCACCTTCCGGAAACTGGATGCTGTATTTTTAGTTCTCTGTCTGTCTCTGTCTGTCAGTGTGTCATCAGACTTGGTGGTGTAGCACCTCAGGGGGACACCTCTCAACCTGTCTCGCAAGGTGCGAGACACTTCAACACCTACCTCACGCACACACCTGAAGAAAACAGCACAGAGGCACGCTCATGCCTTGCAGCGATGATAATGTGTATTGTTTGCACACATTTGTTACTCTATGCACTGTTATATAGCATGAAGGGTGTGTTAATGTGAACATGCTATACAGTCTCATTTATCTGTCCTTATGTTATAGGATAACATAAGGATAACACACCTACACACCACTGACACATTGTTCATGTCTTAATTAAACGTTCACTGATTTCCTGTCTTTGTATAAATAAAAAGGGCTTTGTTCCCAGAATAACTCCCCCTCCCCCTTCCCCTCTGCCTCCTTCCATATCTCGATCTATGGACTCCCCTCCCCATCTACACTTACTCTCCCCTTCTGTCTGTCTCTCCGTCTCCCTTCAGTCATCAGTCCCCATTACCGATTATTTGCCCTATTTGCCTGTGAGCATACCTTTCACGCTCCCACTCATTTTGCTATGCTTGTTGGGGAGTTTTTCCTCTCTGTCCTCTGAGTCTTACTGAAGGCGTAGGACCCTTCAGTCTGCCTCCTTTCCCTTCCTCACTAAACTCCTGCCAATCCCACCCCCTCTCTTTCTCCCCCACTGTGAGTTTCATAGAATGGGTTTGAGAGCAAGTCAACCCTTAGGGCAAACTGTCTTGCTAGAGTTTCCCCATCGCTTCTCCCTTTCTCTTTGCTTCTCTCTCTCTTCCCCCCTCTCCTGCTGTTTTTTTTTTTGGAGGGATGACATGGCTGCTTCCCAGCACATAGTTAACTCCTCACCCTTACTGCCACTATCTCAGTCAGGTTTGTGTGCAGAGCAGGCGGGCGGCAGCATAACACAGGGTGTTTGTGTTTGTGTGTTTATTTGTTTGTGCGTGTGTATATGTATGTGCGTGTGTGCGTGTGTGAGTGTGATGAAGAGAAGAAGGGGGGAAAGTCTGCTGTCAGCGCAGCATGGTGAGCAGTCTGTGCGCTAGGATGCACAAGCCAAGTTTCCTAGACGGACACACAAACGCACCCACACACTTGCAGACAGAGACGAGGACTCTTATTTTCAGAGAAGAGAATGGAGGCGGGGGATCTTTTATATTTTCCTCTTCCAAACACGTAGCTGTTCTATTGTGAGCTGCCCTTGAAGACCCACAGCACTCTCTCTGCACTCTCCATTGGTTGATACGTTCCTACTGTCTGATACAGTGTGAACAGATGCTCCCTTGATAGTCGTTGGCCTCTCGCTGTCTCCAGGGCTGTCCAATCAGCTGTCACCCCGACTCCAAATTGAACTGTGACCACTCTGCTCCTCGGGTGAAGCATCAGGACTGGCCGGTATTTTCCTCTCATCTGTACCCTCACTTCTTCTATCTCTTTTTGCACCCATTGCCACCCCCCTCACACACAGACACGCTCACACGCATGCACACATTTTCTCGCTATCTGGTTGTGTTGTTGCCTGGAGGGAGTTCATTCTGCCCTCCTTCTCTCCTCCTCTCCTCCACCTCCTTCTCTCCGTATCAGCCGTGAAAGAGAGGGAGAAAAAAGGGAGGGCGAGAAAATGAGAGAGCATGAAAGAGAGAGAGAGAGAGTGGCAGCAGTAGCGGAGGAAGCAAAGCAGTCACTCCTCTGATCATTTTTCTTGGATAGAGGGATAAAAGACAGTCCCAGGAATCAGTCGCTGCTCTCATCCACAGGATTTACCCAGCCTGTATTTTATCCTCCCTCCTGTCTTTTTTCACCTCTTCTTGGCACTGGACAGCTAGCTTTTACATCTTTCTCCGGCTGTCCCGACTCCCTGGTTTTGTGTGTGTGCATGTAGGAAAGAGCTGGAGAAAGTGTGTGTCCTGCTGCTTGCAAACAGACAGCGGGTGTGCGACCCTTTGCCCGGGGGATCAGGGGCAAGAGCGAGGGGGTCGAGAGCGGGGGTGTGCTTAGAGGTCGACCCTTGCGCCGCTCTGTCTGTGTGTGTCTGTGAGACTGTCTGTGTGTGTGTGTGTGCATGTGTGTGTCCTAGCTGGCTGGGCGGTCCCAGCCTCACGCTTGGTTAGCGAGGACCAGAGAGCGGGGATGACAGGCTGAGTCCCAGCCCAGCCTCCCCACACACAGAGCCTCGTTTCTGGGTGGCTGCGAGGGCACAGCCCCTCTCTCGCTCAGTCATCCAGGACAGGACGGGTGCCTGCGCATTTGAAACAAGTTGCTCTCTCTTCATGACACCTAAACCGTAACCATGTTTGGACTAAAAGCACCACTTTACTACATGCCAGGTAAGATAATGAAATAATTTTTATGTTTGTTTTTATGTATCTTTACTTGCAAATGCATTGTGGCTATGCACAGTGGTATAGGTAGTGTGCACATGGTGCGTGTGTTTGTCCTGTGTGTGTTTGTGTGCTCTGAAAAAGTGCGCAGGAGGTTAGCTCTGGAGTGCATCTGAGGAGATACTTGTCTTTGTGCTGCTGGTCCTGAGGTTGGAACCTGAGATCCGAGGCTGGTATTGCTGTGTGACAGCAGCTCTCACTCTGTTTCACTAAGCTCGCAGCCCTTTATCAGCATGAAAGTCAGCAGGTAAACAGGGCACTAAGTGGCAGTGTGTTTTATTCAACACCACCACACACGGCGAGTAGCGAAGAGAGGCAAATATATGGGTTTGTATGTGTGAGCTGTCTATCTGTATCTGTCTATATGTGTATCTGTGTGTCTTTGTGTCTGTGCCGGTGAGGGTGCACATATGCATGCACGCATGCTTGTTTGTGCTTCTGTGAGTGTGTCTGTGTGTGAAAAAGAGTGAGTACAAGGGCGGCGTGAGGTTACCACCGGTCGGCGCTTAAGTGCGTCTCACGGCTCACTGGGCACTGATTGTGGAGAGGACAGCCAAGAGAGGGCAGTGAGAGAGGGAGAGAGAATGACAGACAGCGGTACAATGGGAGAATGAAAGAGAAGGGAACTTAAGAAAAGCCAATATTTTTCTCTCTGTGCCTCCTCATAGGGCTCATTTCTTTGAGTTGTGTGTGTTTGTCTTCATATGGAATTTTGTGTATAAATGTCTTTCCCTGCTCCTTGGTTGTCTAACATGCACACTGTGCATTTCAGCACTTGTGAAGTGGACTGAAATATATGCACTATGTTGTATACAATGTATGCACTGCCAGCTGATTCACTCTCTCTCAACAATGAGTTCAACGATGCATATTGTTGTGTATATTGCCTGTTTAAATTTGTGCAAAGGTGCCTCAGGTCAGTGTGTCTCTCCCTACAGCAGAAGTGGGTACACTTCATTGACACATAGCAGAGATGAATTATTTATGTGCTTTAGTCAGCAAGTAGAGTGTGCAATTAAACCATAACCAGCGAAGACTTAGTTTTGCCCCTTACATTTCACTCTCCCTTGGCTCCATATACATTCAGTATGTTAGACTTCAATTTAGATATTTCTTTGAATGATCACACATGAAATAATTAGCCTCATGTCCGCTGTTTTTTCTACATGCTTTCACTCTGTATTTTGCTCTTTTACTTTTCATGCACATTGTCACAGTGCAGGTAGCTTAGTAACACAAAGCCTACCATGATGAGCAGTTGTGCCGCTGTCAAAGATTGTTAACCGGAATGTCTTCATTGTGTTTTTGTCCTGCGAGAAATACAACAACTAATGAAGAGAAACACAAACACAAGTGCACTATGTGTATTTTAATTTCTCTCTTTTCATATGGATAATAACCTCTGTAAGGGTGCAGCACAGTGCTTTAACAATGAACAACTTCTCTCTGTTGAATGAACTGTCATTGCAGTGTCACCACATCTGTAAGGGTCTGTATTAGGAGAGTGGATACACTAATGAGCAAATCTATGTGCCACCACTTCGCTTGTGTGTGGTTGTCAACACATTGCAAATAAGTATTTTAAAATAAACTGATGTCATTTGCAGGCATTTGTAACATTGTTACTTTAGACAGGCAATTTGTTACTGCTTTTTATCTGCTGCACTCCACTTTTTTTCTCTGTACTTTCTCTGTACTTATGCTTCAGCATGTCTTCAGTCTTCACCATGTTGTCTCTTGTAAGCCTACTTGTCTTGTTCAGAAGGAGGGTTTTGAAATTGTGGTCTGCCAGTAAAGGCCACACATCACCTACTGTGTGTAAAATAGAGAAAACACAGAGGTGTGTGTGTGTTTGTGCGTGTGTGTGTCTGTGTGAGTGTTTGAGGGGGTCATATATACTTGTGCCCGAGCTCTAACCACAGCTTGCTCTTTAAACTCAAGGTGACGTTTGGATCAAACAGAGCAATGCTAGAACTAGGAGAGAGAGGGAATGATACACAAAGGAAATTAAATAGGAAGGTTGAGGAGAGGCAAAATAGAGGAATTCATTGCTGGCTTTCACCTCCTCTATCTCCTCACCTTCCCCCTCTTGCCTCCTCAGGGCTTTCTCTGTCTGACTCTCTAACTCCTTTCCATCACCCAGCCCTCCTCTTCATCTTCTTCCTCATCCTTCTCATCTTTCTTTTCTCTCATTTGCCTCATGGCACCTATGGTCCTTCCCTCCCAACCCCTTTGCTGTGTGTGTGTATGTGTGTGTGTGCGTTTGTCTTGCCCCTTATGACCCCTAAACAACAGCGTAGTCTACAGCAGGAGAGCCACACAGATCGGAGACACAGAGAGAAGGTCTCGGTCTGGCAGTGGCCAACGCCGGTGAGGTTGCTCCATGTGTGTGTATGTGTGTCCAGCGCTGTGGGTTGCTTCGTCTCTTCCCCTTTCTTCCGTTCAGCCACTGAATGAGCCCCTGCCTGCCTTCCCGTCTTAACCGCCGTTGCCTTGGAGACCATGTCAGACACATGCTAGTTCTCCATGATTATTTGACAACAAAAAAGGTTGGGTTCAATAAAGAGGAATGGGCTGGGGGTGTGTGATGGTAAGAGAGCAGACAAAGTGGATAAAGAAATGAAGAGATTAACAGCGAGGGACATAGAGACAAAGGCAGAGAGAAAAAGCTCTTGAACTTGGGTTGCATTTACATCCCAGCCGAGGTGGAGCAGAGTCAGGGAGCAACCACTTCAAAATGGAGGATGTCTCCTGGTCACTTTTTCCCTGTATGCCTCCCCCTCACTTTTATTCTTGTGGTTTTATTTTCTTCTTGCTATGTCTCTCCATTCATCTATTCTGTTTCCTTCCTCCTCCATACCTCCCTCCTTTATTCTCAAATCTTATTTACTGTGTGTTATGTTTGTGATGCCGGTGTGCATTTGTCTGTATCTTCCTGGTATGTGTGTTTGTGTTGTGTGGGCTTGTATTCATGCCTGCGTGCGTTAAAGTTCACTGCCATGCTCAGATCTGCAGAATTGCTTTCCGCTGTTGTTGTTTCCCCCCGAAACTGTCTGCGCTTCTAGCCTGAGGGTAAAACAGTGAGAGAGGGAAAAAGAGGAAGATGAGGAGAGAAAGTGGGATGGACAGATAGAGAGACAGGGAACAAGAGAGTGAAACTGGTAAAAGAAAAAAAAACAGGAAACCACAAACCACAGAGGCAAGCAGGAGAAAGGGGAAGTGAGGTTAAAGAGCAAGAAAGGCTGGTGTTTAGTGACAGGTCACAGGCTGACAAGGTTTTGGTGTTGAGAGCAAATCCTGCCAAACTCAGTTCAGAGCAGATTGCAGATACCGATGAGCATCGGGTATCGCTTGCCCCTGTTTCCCTCTGCTCAAAATCTGATGAAGTTGACGGATTCATTCAGACAACCAATTTGTAATCCAATCCACTAGTCAGGACTGGATACAGAACAGATACAAATAAAGCTGTAACCAAATATCTTAACTGACATTTACGTCAGCGTGTCCTCTTTTCTACTAAGAGACAAGCAAGAATAACACATAAACAAATGCGGGACTAAACCAGCCTGATTGTTGTGGTCTGCTCTCTTCCCGTCTCCCTGGCTCTCTTTGAAAATCAATTCCTAGAGAACACACAGAGGCATGGGCAAAAAAACCTTTCTCTTCACACACACACACACACACACACACACACACACACACACACACACACACACACACACACACACACACACCACTGGAGTAATCAATATGTGTGTGAGCCATACTGGGTGTTGAGCCCTAGATCAGAGTGTGGACTAATTGCTGGTGATTACTGAACATCATGTAGGACCGATGAAGAGTGGGGTGTGTGTTTTTTTTTCTGAAAATGTGCAAATTCTTCATCTGCTTGTGTATGCAGAATGGTCACACACTGGTAACCTTAGTCAAGGGAGAGCACTCATTGATGAAAGCCAGCTGAGGAGTCCACACTGTGTCGGAAGATTATCTGTGCAGGAGTGAAATCATTATATTCAATTAAGCACAATATATTTCCTTCTTTTCCATCCTTCTGTCCATTCCTAGCTGAAGCCATCTCCTCCAATCAATTCCTACAAATCTCCCAGCTGCATCTACCACTCTCTTTATGTTAGCATCTACTCAAGTGTCACCCATCTCTCTCCATCTGTCTCCTCCTCCCTCTGTGGTTTAATCCTCTGGTTCACTCTGTCATTGTATCCATTTATCCATTTTACTCCCCCTCTGCACCTCCATCCTTCCATCCCTCGGTCCCTCCCACTCCATGCGCTCTGACAGGTCTGTCATTAGATGGCAGTAGTGGCAGTAAAGCAGTCACAATGATAGACTACTATTTCCCTCACCCTTTCTCTCTCCCTCGCTCTGCCCTTGCTATAAAAGCTCTGACCCGTTCTTGGTGTGGCATCTGTTCCACGTCTGTCCGCAGGTGGCACTGCCCCAGTCATGGCCGTAAAGGTCGGTGGTGGTGCGGCTCGCGGGCTGCCCCGTTAGCCTCCTCGTAAACCCTGGGCCGTTAAACCCTGACCCTGCACACCTGTGGCCTCGGCTCCTCTCTGGATACGAGCGACCACCAGTACGCTGAAGGGAGAGATCCAGAAATACACACACACATACGTTTTCTTGAATATACTTGTGAGAACCCTTAATGAATAGGCAATTAGCTTAGCTTAGTGTAAAGGCTGGAAGAAGGGGGAAACAAGTAGCCTGGCTCTGTCCAAAGGTGAAATAAACCACCTGCCAGCACCTCTAAAACTAATTAGCGTGTTTTATCTTGTTTGTTTAATTTGTTAACAAAAAACAACAACTGTAAAAACAGTATGTGCATTATGTTCTTGGAACTATTTCTTTAATTAAAGCACAGAAGTGAGAGTGATACCAGTCTTCTCATCTCATCTTCTAATCACATTTACCAGAGTCATGTGAAAAAGTGACTTTTCTAGTTTATTATTTCTGTCAGGATGTTTGGTTTTTCTGCACTGGAATTCAGGAGCGCACACACAAAACTCACACAATGATGCACTATTCCAACAGACATTTGGTAAGCTAACAGGTGCAGGGGGGTAATGGGGGCACCGCCGGTATCACAGTAGCATACAACTATGATTTATGGACTGCAGTCAGGTCTCTCTCTACCTTTCTGTTTCTTCTGGTAGCCTTGTCAGTTTGGCACCAGTGAGACTCAGTGCTGTTTGTGTAGTGCATTGTGTGGTATGTAGGTTTGTTTGTTCTGCTCCTCTGTGGCTGCCAACAATGCACACACATACACACACAGAAGCAGCAGTGGGATGGTAAATGGTTTCTTAACAGCTCTGTGTGCGCAGGGATATCATTTGGCAGGTCTTGTGTGTCACACTCAGAGTGCTTGTCAAACACTTGGATATCATGACGGACACTCACCTCTGCTCTTTTGCGTTAAGTCACTGTGAACTTTCATGAACCCCATTTAGAATGTGAGACCAGTGAGCATGTGGGCTCACTTGCATCTTGCGGTTGAAGGTATATGTATGTGTGTGTGTGTATGTTGTCACCTCTCTCCTGAAACATTATTCCAGCAGAAATAGTCGAGCTCTAATTGCCTTCATCTTCTTTTGCTTCCACTAATCAAATTAGATGACAGAGAATTCTAATTAAGCCCTGCCTGCATCTGATGGTGCTGGGTTCACACACGCGCGCACACACACACACACACACGCACACACACTTATAGATACACATGTACATGTTACCAGTATTATTTTTCACTCATGTTCTCTCAGATGAGTGGCGGTTTAACACTAGAGAGCGAAGTGGTGACTGGTTTGTCAGCTTCCCACCAGCTGACCACTAGAATGACTAAAGTGCACTGAGAATGGGTGTGGAGAGTATGGAGATAATGCTGTGCTCTTTGAGGTGGTTTGAGGCATTGATTTGTTCATAATAATGCAGGGATGCTCAGAGGTAGCAATAATTTGTGTAAACTGAGCCATTGTTCATGTGTCCTTGGGAGAAAGAGAGATGAAATTGAATGCAAAGATGTACAGAAAGGCAGGTCTGAAGAGATAGAGTGTATGAGGCAGGTGGTGGAGTTTATATCATCTGAATAAGGCAAAAACCATTCATTGATTTTAGTCTGTGGCACCGACATGACGTCACAGGACTGCTAACACAGCATGCATCATGACAGCATGATGGACACAACCCTGACTCTTGAAGGCTAGAGTTGTGCTCAACATGATGCACTCACAATTACATCCCACTTGAATGAATGGCAAGCATTGTGTAGCTCCTTTAGGTATAAATGTTTTGACTTTTAAGGCTCCAGAAAGGTGATAGGTCATGTCTCCACAGTCACACATGCAGAGACAGGCAGAGGATAGATAGTATCTGTTGCCGGATGACTCTCTTCTGCAGGGCAGTAGAGGTTCAGTTACATTTTGTCCACTTCCTTCCTGGCAGAGCACCTGCTGGCTAGACCAGCAGCCTTCAGGGTTCAGCCGAGTAATCAGGTCCTGACACTTCAGTTTCTATAAACATGTACACCCTTACTTCCACACACACACTCACACTTAATAACTGGCAAATGCCATTGATCTCAAATTCCCTGCCCTTTAAACAGCACCATAAATGCACGGCGGGCAGAGAAACAAGCGCAAAAAAGGAGATAGATGAGTTTAGAGGGAGAAGCAGGGTAATCCTGCCTCACTTCCCGGGATAATTAGGAGTGTGTGAGGCTAAGATTTATGAGGAAGAGGAGTGGAAAATGGAGAACTGTACCACCCAGAGAGAGGGTAATAGGGATTTGGAAACAGCACTTTTTCTGCTCTGGAACCGTGTAGTAGACTGTGTTTGTGTGTATTTCTGTGTACGCTTTTTGTAGTGGGTGCGCGCGGCCTTTTAAGCTGACAGCTTTCCAATCATTAGTCGATGGGATTTCAGAGCTTAGCCATCAAAGCGGCCCCTACACTTAAGGCGAAAAATAAAGAAAGTGCAGTTTCCCTGTGTTCAACCCCTCTCCTCCTCTTTGTTCAATGTGTTAAGCATTTGTCCTTCTTATATCAACATGCAGCTATGGTCTCTACATGCAGATGGTGACATAGTCAAGGCTAGCATATTTTCACCTGGCTTTTAAATCTGAATCTGCCACCAGCTTTCTGTCAGCATGCAGTGATTCTCAGTAGCCTTCCTCCTGGCCTGGTGGGGTGGCAGGGTCCCTCTCACGTCCCATGGGTCTCGAGAATGCTGAGGCACAGTGCCGCAGTGTTTATAGACATGGTTGTAAATACCTGTGTCGCCAGGGGGCTTCTCTCTTCTCAATGTGTGAATGTTGGAGGGGTTAAGCATGAGCGTCCGACAGCCTCAGGGTGTCGAGAGGAGGTGCAATTTATCTGAGAGGGGTAGCAGGTCCTGGGTCGTCAGTTAACTTCCATGCCAGGGATAAGTGACCCAGGTCAGAGATTACACCACATTCAATGGACATTCAATAGGGTAATGAATGAATAACCTTTGTCCTCCTACATTATTTGCAGGGGTTCTTTCTTTGTAGGTTGTGTGTGTGTGTGTGTGTGTGTGTGGGGGGGTGTTAGTGCCTTGATAGTGTTAATGGATTTTTGATTCTTCTTTGCAGTCACTTCAGCTGCATTACCAGGAATCAAAACCTCATCCCTCATCAGANGGGGGGGGGGGGGGGCGGTGCGCTTGTTTGTGTGGCTGATTGGTGCTGAGCTGCCAGCCTCTCGGCACACAGGAAATGGAAATGAATCATGGGAGACTGATTAAGAGAATGGCGAGAGCTCATCACATCCTGTTAAAGACTGGAGATGACTCGAGGCAAGGTCTCTCCCTCTCTCTGTCTCTCTCTATCTCCTTTTCTTCCTCTCTTTCTATCCGACTCCTGCCCCTGTCCATATCTTCACTCACTCACTCACTCACTCTCTCCTTCACTGTCTGTCGTTCTCAGACGGTGGTTTGGCAATTGGCGAGTGATCAGTGACTGAGTCTAAAACATCCTATTAAAATTAGTGTCACACACTGAATTTGTGTGTGTGTGAGCGAATGAGTGTGGGATGGAGAGACAGGGGGAGAGACTCGATGATGGATGATAGATGATGGCTGTGACCTGAATAGATGGCTACGGGCCGGGCAGACGACTTCCTCAGGAGGAGGAGTAATGAGGAGAGGGCACAGGATTACCGCTCCATCACTCAGTGTTTATGGAAGCCTTACAGCGACCACAAAACAAATAGCACAGCGGCTAAAGCTGAGCGTAAATCTCGCACACTGTGCTTGAGAAGCGACATCTGTCTCTCTCTCTTTTTTATGGAAACAACCAAAAAGGGGGCGGAGGGTTTGGTGATATGTCTTGTCCTCTCTCACATCCATCCCTATGGGCACTGTATTGGTGTGTTGATGTGTTTGCTTGTGTTTATTTGTGCTTGGTGTCAGAGTGTAGCCTCGATAGGGGTGGTTTCACACCCTAAGGGAAAACTGTACAAGCTGAGAGGTTGCACAAGGTTACATTAGCGGCTCTAAGCGAGTGGACACACATAAACACACTTCCTCTCGCACACTCACGCTATGCATTGATGCCCTGAGCCCAATGAGACCAGAGTAACTTGCTAGCGGGAAAACATGCTCTTCACCACTGAGCGGGTTTCCCTATAAATCCCAGAGTAAAACCAGTTGAAGGATGATGCATCGATCTGACACACAGTTGTCCTACACTCCGGTGCTGATTGATGTGACCTGGCTCCCGGCTCTGTGAGTGTCTGCTCTGGTCTCTCAGCATCATGTCAAAGGAGGTCTCAGAAAAGAGCTGGACCACTGGGGTGACGCTAAGGAGGGCAGGAGAGAGAGCGGCAGATGAAGGTCAGAGGAATGCAGAGTGTAAGGTGAGAAAAGGGCTGAAGGGAGAGGATGAAGCACATGGAAAAAGATAAGACAAGTGGATGTGAGTGGGCTGCCGAAAGCGCTCCGCCGCTTTGTGGGAGACAGGAGTGAGAACTGGCACAAGAGGGATGAGGTTAGGGGTGCGTGTGGGAGAAGAAAGGCTAGGGGTGGATACTGATGAGTGTCGGGGAGGATGGGTGGGTGGGGGGGAGCAGGAACAGATTTGGGAAGGGCCGGCCAGCTGAATCCTGGTGGGGAGTGGCAGGAGTAAGCTGGCACTGCGGAGGCGGGCATATGGAGGGCAGGTTGGCACTTTGGCTGCCACCGGAGCGTGCACCTGCCGACAGGGGGAGACTCTGCCAAGAGGAAGGGAGGGAGCAGAGAGAGAGAGAGAGAGAGGGAGGGAGGGAGAGGGGGAGATGGGGTGTGTTTGTAGTATGTGGCAGTGAGGCAGATTTTTTGGGGCTACTGAAAACAGTCTCAGAAGATTTGGATATTAATGAGGAGTCTAACTGTATCAGACAATTACGTGCCCCCTTCCAATGGAGACAGAGACACATATATCCATGCACACAGGTGGATACATGCAGATACACATGTTCTCTCAGCACCCAAACGCACCCATACACACTAGTAATTCTCTCACCCTCACCTAAGCACTCTTTGCCCTGTTCATCTAAATCTAGCAGTCGGCAAGTGTGCCTACTAGAGAACAAATAAGCAGCCTTGATAATCAGGATAGCTTTTAAAACCCTTCCCTTCATACACTACAGCACACCCCCTAATTGGACTCAACTATTTTGCTGCTAACTAGCTGCTGATTTGATCAGTGAATTCCTCTCACTCCTTCTCTCTATTCCTGTCATTATTTGCGAACAAAACGCTTTCAAGTGATTTACTGAACAGTCTTCCAGTATGTAGTGGGAAGCACAGAGATGATTTTTGTAATTGTGACAATTTTTGGATGGTATTAACTGAACATTTTAAACACACTGAACTGAGTGTGTCAGCATGGATGTACATTTTACATACATTAAAGCTTTCTTTAATCTGTGTATTTGTGTTTTTTGGCTGCTTAACACCGACACAGATGCAGGGGCCAAAGGCCATTGCCCTCGTTAAGCCGCTGTCAGAGAGGGTTTGTAACAGCCCACTGGAGCCCATCTGTATCCTAACACAGACATAAGCATGCACACTGTAACAGATCAGATCCTCTGTATTTCAGGGTAAACATGCAGCATTTCATATCTTGTATATACATAGATAAAGTGGCTATTATATATGTCATTGTCTGTTCATATGTTTGCCTATGGATGTGTGTATGTGTGTGTCCAAAAGTCTGTGCTGTAGGTGAATGGTGAAGGGCAGTGACTCTGTGCTCCGGTTTTAGCCTTGGCTGTAGATACAAGTCTTTTGGCTGCCATGTTTTCCTCTGATCTGCCTCCCCTCTTTCATCACGAAAACCACAGAGAGCAAGGCAGAGGGAGACGGAGAGGTTTAAAGGCTGGCAGCCACACCACGGCCTTGAGGTGTTATCTCTGCCCCTCACTGTGTTGGAGAACGAGGGTGGAGAGGATGAGGAGGGATAAAGGGCTTGTTGAAGTGATTGCATCGTAGCCCACTTCGGGGTTTTTTTCCCTGCATGGAGCAGGATGGTTAGCAGATGGTCTTGTTACCAGCAAAATGAAAATGAACGCAGTAAAATTTGCCTGTGTTAATTTCTCATCCCCCAGGTGAGACCTCGAGGGCTCACGTACGCAGACAAGCTCTCGTACATTTATCACAGATACACATGCATGCATGCACACTGACGTACGCGGCCTTGCCCTGCTGGCTTTAAACACGCACCATCTGCATGCAGAGAAAGTGTGTCGGAGGAGTGTGAAGCGTGTGCTTGGCTTAAGGAATGTGTTTCTAATGTTCATAGCCATAGCTTATGTTGCTTTGGAATGTAAAGAGTGTTACCAAACGCTTCTCATGTCATCAGTCATCAGTAACCCAGTTGTTCAAAGACAGTGGGTGTTTCAGGGCAGACTGACAGAGCTGAAAAGGGGCAATTAGAGGTAAAGGGAAGCAAGGGAATCTGTGCTAACAGGGAGGAGGAGATGGCATGTTCATCCGCAGATGAAGACTAAATCCTTTCATTCTCTCCTCATCTTCCCTCCCTCCTTCCCCTGCTTGCTTAGCGGTGAGACGAGAGCTTCTGCTTTGTAACGTCTGCTTCTTCATGTTTGTGTGTTTCGAGGATCCAGACTAGTCCATAGCTTATCCCTCTGAGTGTGTGTGTTCTGCAGGGATAGAAGCGCCTTAGCCTCCCTTATCGTCTTACAGTAGGGCGCTTGCTATTGCAGTTTGAACCCGCAAGGGGAAAGAAAGTAATGGGGGGGAAACATACCAGTACCTAGCATGTTAAGTGTCATAATCTTTACTTATAGTTGTAGTGATTCAGAGAGACCACACCTGTTTCCTTGGTAAAAGCATCGTCATAGCCGGCTCTGTAGCAGTTGGCCATGATTATTGATGCCACAGTGTAGCCTCTTTGTAAAGCACAATAGGTGAATGGCATCAATATAGCTTTTTTGTATTGTGCACCTTTTTATCAGCCAAGTTAATTCAGTGTCTCACAGGCAGGAGAAAGAGGGCTGGCAGATGTTAAAGATGCTGCATGCAGCAGTGACAGGAGGTAGATGCTCCACGGCAAATATTTAATGAAATGAAACCAGGGATGGATAAGGAGGGAGGGAAAGAGGAAGAAAGGGAATAGGCTTAAAGAAATTGTATTGACAGTGTATTTTCAGCTTCCTTTGACCATCACCTCCTGGAACTCCTGACAAAGGGCTGTGGTAGAATGAAACCTGTAAACCACTCAAAATGACAAATCTTTTCATGAATGCAGATGCACTTACCTTGGAGCTCTGTGTACAGCATGATGCTAATGTTGCAACATTTAGAGCTTTGATCCTCGCAGGGAGTGGCGATGCTGAAATGTGTTGGCACTGATGGTATTGCAGCGTGCTTTGGATAAACCCAAATGGCATATGTTACACTCATATGTATGTATAACATGCACAATTGCACACGCTAGTGTCTCTGTGGCGTTAATACCAAGCCACTATACCGCCCACGCAGCCCTTGGATGTGAATGGAATGAGTCATATGTGATGAAGCTCTTCACAAACAGAGCACACAGAACACATATGTTCCCCTTGAACGTACAAAATACTCCTACATACATTGTGCTCATCATTACAGAACATGCTCCCGCCCCATCTTAGTGTTAACCCACATGCACCAATAGCTGAACAAGTGAACTATATGCACTGAACACACATAGAGATCTACCACATCTGTTGCTCTCTAACTAGTGTGGTAGGTTGCAGGTCTCGGCAGAGTCCTTGATGTGTGCAGAGGAGTGATGATGAGCTTAATGCAGTCAGTCTGTGTCCCGGACGTGACCACCACATTAATATAGCACTAATACAACGCTCTGTCTCCTGCATACTAATCACTGCCACACTCTTTCTCACGGTCTCTCTCTCGCTCTCTCTCTCGTGTAGTCTATTGTTGTGAAACATGTGAGACAGACGGGTGAGCGAAGACAGTCTACTAAAGACTGATTGTATTTAACCTGTTGACTGTCATAGCACTGCCACAACACCAGATGGATGTTTTATGCATTGTCAGACAGTGCTATGCATTTTTTTGTATGCCCGAATTAATCATGTTTGATGCAATAACAGGATAGGGGATAGGCATAGGAAATGCTTTGGTAAATCACAAAATTCAAATTTGTGTTAAATTGCTGAAAAGTACCTACACCAGATTTATTGAGAGAACAATACAAAGCAGCCAAAACAGTTCTTGCAGTCACATTTCTCATCTTACCCCAACTTTTTGAGGAGGTGCACCTCAGCTGCTATGGGAGCCTCTACAAAGGTCCAGAGCGCCTTTAATGAAAAGCATAATTTGGCCATAACACTTGTGAGGCCTTGACATTTGGTCCACCTAAACAAAACCCTCCCACTCCTCACCCCACCACACACAACCACATCTCAGGCTGGTTGAATAAACAAGGCCACTTCAAAGCAGCTCAGTGCCCATGCCAACAGGCCTGAGAGGAGGAGAGGGAGGGGAGGGAGGGAGGAAGGGACTGCAATACTGGAATGAATCAGGAGGGAGGAGGGTGGAGGGATGTGTGAGCGTGACTGCTATTAATGGTCTAATAATGTATTTGGCTGTTTTGGCAGTTGTGAAAAGGGTGAAGGGGCAGAGGGTAGTGGAAAGGGGGTTGACAGCGTGTCACGGCTGGTTAAAAGGAAGCTGGGAGAAGAGAGAAAGGCCTTGTTTGTTGGGCTAAATGCTGTAAATAACATCAGAGAGTGCAGCTAAATGGAAATCAATGCAATTACCCTATTAGCACGGGCTTGAACTCACACTGGCTGCTGCTACTTCCCTCTCTCCCTGCCTCCCTCCACTTCCTGTACTGTACATGTATCACTCTATGCATGATGATATACAGTTAGAGATTTGTACATTTTTATGCCCCCACATCACCAACCAAGACACATACACCCATGTATACCCCTAAAGGATATTGACATCTTGCACCAAGCATGCACAATAAAAACTATATCTGTAGCCTTGTCTGGCCTAAAATATTTTGTTACAGGGATGGCTTGAGGGGATCTATCTTCAGCAGCTCAGGCACTACTGAATGATCATAGAAAATGAATATACATAATATACATTATCTTATTTGATCCCGTAAACACTCAACACTAGAGCCAATGCATTTATTAGTTTCTGACTCTGGGAGAGTGGGGAAAACTGTAAAATTCGGAACGATCTTTTTAACCAAATCACACACATTTAGTGTATTCAATGTGATCTCAGTTTGATATCTAATGTAATATTTTTTCTCTTCCGTTCACTGAGCCTCTCACTTTGAAAACCTCTGAACTAAACAACCCTGCACTCTCTTTGCTACATGGAGATGGAGATGGGGGCAGGTTAACGAGGGGATGTGTTTAGGTTATTTTGTTAATAAGGGGGATGGCATACCCCCTCAAAATGCCTACTGGTGACATACATTTTAGGGATGTGGACAATCAGAGATACAGTCATTTAAAAACATGGCAGTGTGTTAAGCGTTGACCAGTCGAGTGGGCGCACTTGGTTCTTCCTGTTAACTCTACTGCAAGCGTAATGATTCTGTTTCGATTTGCATAACCCCCTTAATCACCCTTATTTTAATACCTAACAATTGCAGGGGGAGATTATGCTGTTAAGTGGTAAGTCATAATTAGGTAAATAATTGGTTTGGCTATCATCGCCCCAGTGCCATCTGTTTGAGGGTATGTGTGTGTGTCGGGGTGGGTGGGTGAGAGGATAGGGGGTGAGTGTGTGTGAGAGGGCGGGGATAATGGAAAAGATTCAGCTTTTTTTGTGGGTTAAAAAGTGATAACACAAGTTGCAAAAAAGAGTGTAGTTTTACATAACACTCCCACAATTCTTTGTCATTCCAGTGGATCCCCTCTCATATACTTAAAAATGAAAAATATAAAAATTCATGCTATGTTTAACACCTGAAACATTAAGAACAAGGGATATCAGAGCTTACTTTCAAACTCAGTGACACATCAAAGTCCTTGTTTACAATAAAGTGTTCTGAGCTCGGAGCTGTTTCATCTGTTTAATTGCTTTGTTTGCTGCCAACCTACAGTGCTATAACACCGGTGATTGTCGTGCCATGTTTGAAAATGTGTTTGCACAAATATACAGGTGCTTATGAGTGTTTGCATATGTAAAAATAACTCCAACACCATAACTCTTTGCTGTGTACATCCCCCACTTCACAGGTTTATTTTTTCATCCGTTCTTTACAGAAACTTACAGCCACATCTGCTGCTGACTGACATGCATCCACATGTCTCCATCTGTACTGGTCCCATCTCTTTTTATTCCTCACTCTATCTGCATCCTCCTCCCATTTCCCCTCCACCCTCCTCACTCTGCATCTTTTGCCCTCCATTCATTCCTCTCTTTTCTGCCATAAGCTTGACAGTAAAATAGTAATTTCTGTAATCTTCCATTGTATCTCCTCTCTCTTCATCTTGCTTTCCCTCTTTGTCAGAGAATAAAATAGTTATTCTGGTGCCTCTCTCCGCTGCTGTATCGGAGCGAACAGGCAGTGGGGCTTCATCTCTACAATGAGAGTGAGGAGGGAGCAATTTGATCTAATTAGTAGCTGAGCTCATCCATGAGGATTCAACTCTTAACTAACTACTACTGTAGTTAGAGCAGGTCCTGTATTCAGACCAAGGTAAAGAAAGTATAGAAACTGAGGCGCAGTAAAGTACGGTATATCTGTGTTGAGTTTGCTTAGGGGCAAAGTGCGTAGAGGGTTAAGAGCGCCTATGTGCTTTGAACATTCACACTGACAGCTAACAATTAGCTGCTGCCAGTGTGGCAAAGGAGTGTACATTGTTAATTATGTCACAGCAGAAAGGTGGGAAGGTGGAATACATTTGAATAATGGGAGGAATGATATAACAACAGACTTTGAAATTCCCAGGCCCTTTCCTATGTGTAATGAAGGGCTGTGTCCACTCAGATCCAGGAGCCTGTCTAACATTCATAAAAATAAAACACACAAGAGCACACAAGCTGTTGCACATGTAGAAACACACACATCTACTACCCCCCCCCCCCCCCCACACACACACACACACACACACACACGCCGTGTCTCTGTCTCCCTCACACACACATACACAATACTGAGAGGCGTGAGAGACGGAGGGTATGTCTAAGTAATCCGCTCGTGCCTGGTTTTCCAGATCAATGATGTGTGGCTGGGTGATCGATGTGAGGGCTTAGTGGAGTGGAGAGAGCTAATGGGCAGGTCAGTGGCTCAGACACATCCTGGCTCCCCCTGCCTATTACCACTACGTCTGTTAATAGGCCTCACCACACTCCCCTGTTGCTCACACATACACATACACAGACACTTGGATAGTAGGAGGATAGCGAGGAGGGAACACAGCCAAGCATGCTCAATCCACAGACCTACTCCCTAGTCCCTCTTTTAATCCATGTCTCCCATACATCTATTTTTTTCCCTCATTTTTATTTCCTTGCTCTGTTTTGTGACCTGTTTTTGACCTGTTTTTGCTACAAAAAGCTTTAACGTGTGCCATATGCTGCAGCATGTCTATGTACTGTATGCAAATAAGGCGTGGGGCAGATAAGCAGCATATTTACAGTCATGCAAATTAAATATGAAGGAGATCTCCTCAAAGTCTTCTCTAGCACATGCAAGCCTGAAGACAGCCCCTGCATTTCTAATTGGCTGAAGGATATGTTAGTATCTTGTGATTGGTTCTGTGTGGCTGTCAGTCAAAAGGTGTCTGGTGAGCGTTTGCCTGTGAGGATAGGTCTGGGTTAAAGGGTCAGACAAGCAAAGATAAAATACTGGGTCTGTATCACTATATTGTATTGGGCAGCATTAGTTTGTGTTACATTTCAATTTGTTGATGCTTGGTTTGTTTCTAAATTGCTTAATGCAAGCATGTAGTCCAAGAGAAGGCCAGAATTTTATATCTTAGTATTCACTTTTTGCATGTTCACAGAATATTTTCCTGCAATTTGAAAAATGTTCCATTCAAGAACCCAGTGGAAATGGTGGTTTTGTTGGTCTTTTGTTTCAGGATTGACATTTTACAAATTTGTGGGCAGATATCACAATTATGTATTCTGATGTTATAGTTTCAGAGCTGAAATTGTTAACTAAACAATTTCATGTTTATCAATGAAAATGAGGAACACACATAACATTTTTAGATTCACAAAGATAAGATTTCTATCAGAGACACCTTCTAAATTGCATTAGATTGTACATTTCTGCCTAATGCACTAGTAAATATTTACGTTTTTTTTTATCTTGCTTACTGACACCATTATGCACATGTGTTAGACAGTTGTGCACAGCTGTGTGGTGAGACAAGGATGATAGTGGGTCAGTTTGCACAGTAAATAACGGTGCAGGGCATCGCTCATTATTTTTCCCTTTTCTTACTCTGCCTTTCCATCCATTCCTCTGTCTCTGTCTTGTTTAACCTGTCACTTTGCATAGCCCCACTTCTGTCTTCCGTGTGGTGTCTGATCTGCATGTTAATTACCTCTATCACCTTAATTTAATAGCTCCTTGAGAAGAATGTGGAGCATGCACCCCAGAGGTATAGCATATGCCCTCCAGCCCTCACTCACACATGCACATACTGTATGTACATATGCTTGCACATACACAGACATACACAAAGCCTGTTGTTTTTCCTCTCTTGCTTTGTGCTTGCTGAGGTGTTGTGCAGGTCATGGAGGTAGGAGGCAAAGCAAAAGATAGTCTGGATAGTAGGCTCAGAGTGAAAGGGGGCCCAGGCAGGATGTCCACGAGGGGGGGCTGAGGTCTTTTCTAACCCATCTTCTCTGAGCGTGTTTCCCTATGGCGAAGGCTAAAAGCGCTGCCGCTTGTCGTCCACATAATGGAGGCGAGGCAGGAGGCAGGGGGAGTTTCTGCCGTTTGTCTTTGAGAGGAGCGAGGGAGTTCAAAACGGAGGTGAAAGAGCAATTCTTTTTGGCTGCCGAGGGGGAGGAAAGCGTGCATGCTTTCACAGTGCTGGGCAATTCATCCACCACACGTCCCTCTCCATCACCAGTGTGTATAAAGGCGTGCACAAGATGTGTATGCTAACACACACATACATATGATATAGACACTCTCCCCAGTGCACAGCCAACACTGCACAGCACAACATTTTACAAACCAGTGCTGGAGTGACTTGTGATTTCACAAGGTGTGTGATTCCATCATAGCTCTAATAATTAAAGGCATTTTTGTTACAACCTCCTCAATATACACACACACATATACACTCATATACACACACTTTTGCTCTCTTTCTCAGCCATGCAACAAGGCTGTGTCTCTAGTGGCTGATAGATTGTAATGAATGTAACAGCAGTCAGATCCTTCAAAAGCCTCTCAAAAGCTTAAGCCCCTTTATTAAATTAAGCTAACGATGCCTAAGGCCAGGTCTGCTGCTGAGAGAGAGAGAGAGAGAGAGAGAGAGAGAGATGGGGGGCTAGAGAGAGGGAAATATGGTGCATAGGGAAGTAAAGGCTGCAGAGATAAGGAGGAGGAAGAGGAGGAGGAGACAATGTTGGGGCCGAGGATGTGAAATGGCAAGTAGTCAAATCAATGAGGCATGGTGGGAACTGGGGGGCGTTTAGTATCAAAGAAAGAAGGTGGAGGAGGTAAAGGAGGACTGGTGAAAGAGGACAGGAGGAGGAGAAGAGGAATACCTTCCAGGCTCCCATGGTTGTACAGGAGGGCACCTGTGGTTGAGGGGAGTAATAGTAATTAGGCAAACACTCATTGTGAGAGATTCACAGTGCAAACGTGTATTTTAAGTGTCAATGTGTACCAGAAACTGTCAACGAAAACATAAATATTCAACCACTTAGTGGGGGTTTTAAAGCTGTTTTCAAACTCTTTCAGCCATATGTTAATTATACTGTGCGATAAATTATGAATCTTTGCTGTTGTTTAGTGTGTGCTGAGCATCATGTTTACCTGTACTGTACAAAATACTAAGACTGTGTGTGTCTCTCTAGTAGAGCTGCTTGACTTAAAAAAATAGGTGAGTAATAGTTACAGCATTTTTTTTCAAAATTATAATTTAATGATGAATAAATTGAAAAATATTTTAGATAATATTTTCCCATTTCTGTCTCTCCGCAAATGAATGTTGTCATGTTAAGGGATCTGGTGCCTAATAATCACCAAAACATATTTTTGAATACTATTATGATGCCACAGATGTGACTGTCATTTTTTAGAAATGACTTATCCCTAATAGCAATGACTAATCACTAGAAATTACTTAAGAATAATATAGCTAATTAGTGATTCGTGATAAAAAAAGGACCATAAAAAAATGACTAATTGACAAAAAACATTTGTCAAGACGTTTTAATACCCCGATGACTGATTATTTGACTAATGGAACAGAAGGGGGCCCCCTTAGTGTCTAGAGAGCTGTCCTGGGGGTAGCATGTGTACAGACAGCAGGCAGATCAAAGGCTGAAGTCTCCGTGCTGCATCGTTAGTCAGGATACCTTGTCTACCTGCTCTCTGTCGCTCTCTCTCTCTCGCAGGTCAAGCAGAGGTGAGGGATACACTATCACTGAGATGAAAGAAGACACACAGGCTTTACCACACACTGCACAAATGCATAGACGCGCATGTACTACATTCACTCCCATACAGTACAAGACAGAGGGTCATGCGACCTAAATGGGAACGATGTGTGTTGGAAGCTGTGTTTCTTTTCTCTGCTCTGCCTCCTGTTAGCTCGGAGAAGTGGGCTGTGGCAGGAGACACACAATACATAATTAGGCTTGCATTTGATCCAGTGCATCACAGCAATTAGCAGTTTACAGCACAATGTGAAAAGGGCCTCATCCCACTTCTTCCCCAGCCATCACCTGCTTAATCCTTATTTTCATCCTTGGCTTTTGGAGAACACCCTGTCTTTACTGCTTACAAGTGTGGCTTTGATTTCACAGCCTGTGCAGTCTCTGGTATCTAATCCACAGTAAAACCATTGATAAGCCAGGCAGGGGTAGAGGTTGTCAGCTGAGGCTTCTCTGTGCTTTTGGTGGGTGGCTGTCCCCTTGTGGACACATGGTGGAATTACTCTCTTCTTTTTATTCACCTACTGTTTACTGTATGACCATGCAATATTAATAACTAGCAAAACAAAGAGGTGTTGTTCCTTAATGTCTGTTAAAGCTTAAGATGATTCCAGATTTAAAATATTTAGTATTTAGTAATATATTAGTATGAACCACTCATTAAGTCACATTTGGATATTCTAATATCATATCTGATCTTTTGCAGGAGTAATAAATGTATTATTGGAGAAATACAGTGATGAAGTTAGTGCAGGTGAGGACAAAGGCAGAGGAAAGACATGCATGAAGATCAATATAAAATGTTAGTCTACCATGTATTTTGTATGATAGATAAATCTGCAGAAAATGTGTTTGTTAATTCTATCAAATATCAAATTAA
Source organism: Centropyge bicolor (assembly GCA_037975185.1). NCBI lineage: Eukaryota > Metazoa > Chordata > Actinopteri > Pomacanthidae > Centropyge > Centropyge bicolor. The sequence continues at coordinate 21,379,741 of JBBMOC010000001.1, forward strand.
TATGTTTTTGATTGTTTAAAAAGGTAACACAAAATATGAATTCATGAAATAAACACCATTAATGAATCAAGTTGTCTGTCAAATATAAATGCAACATAATTATTTTTTAAGTTAGAATAGATTGTTTATTCAGTCTCCTCTCATTTGTCATATCGAGCTCACAGATTTTTAATGGACAGGAAGTGATACTGTCTGTCCTGGCTGGGGACTGACGGGACATTCTTTATCCTATTGCGGGGACAATGCGGGGTCAGCCCTGTGGACTGGAGGCGTGGCGGGGGTGAGGAGGAGGAGGGGGAGCAGGTGCTTCTGCCCCGAACCTCCCCCCCCTTCTTTACGCTCGTCTGTCTGTTTGTCTGTCCGGCCCCCCGCCGGAGAGGAAGCCCCACCTCCCGGCTCCCAGCAGCCGGCCGCCTCTCTCTCCTCCTCTCCCCGGCGCTGCGCTCTGCTCTGTGGCCTCTTCGGCGTCGGAGCTTCCTGCGTGACAACAAAAGTGCGGAGTCTCGCTTCTCGACTGAGGGATGGATCCGCGCTTTCCCCGCTAACCCAGGGAGAGATTTACTCATTTACAAACACTGGATTAGCCCCCATTTGTTTACGGTGAGTGAGAAACGTGTAGTTGTGTTTTTAAAGCCGGAGCTTGTTGGTGCAAACGAGCGCACGGCGGAGGGTTTTGTTGAGGAAGTCATTACCGATATCGAGGAAACGGGTGATAGTTTTTTTTTTTTTTAATGCCGAGCCCTTGTGTGTGTGTTCATCCGATGCGTGTGTGTGAATGAGAGACGAGAAAGAAAAGAAATAGAGTCAGACCCAGGGAAAGAAAGGAGCCACTCTGGTGCTTTCAGGTGCCGATTCCAGCTTTTCTTTTGTCATCCAGTGTTTACATGCGTTTTTGTTAAGGATTTTCAGGCAAGTCGTGCTTTAAAATGCAGATTAGCCTAAAGGACTGAAAGGAATAGCAGGCGACCCCCCACCCACCTCAAATTAACTTCTTGTAACATTGTTACCGGTGTTCTGTTGTGATTGTTATGTAAAGCGCAGCCCTGGGGGTTTGTGCGTAAAACCATTTACGCTCACTGTAGACCCTTTATGTGAAATTGTATTATTGGCTTTACTTGCTTGGTAATTCGTGGTCTCCAGTCATGCTGGCTCTCCGTATAATTATTGGAGAGTCTGGTCAGGGCTGCTCCTTCAGTCTGTGAAAGGGGCATTTTCATAAATGTGACTGACTGTGATAATGACACATGTTGACCATTTGGTGCTCTGGGGTGAAGGATTTGACCCTGCGCGCGTGCGTGCTTTTGTGCGTGTGTGTGTGGCAGGTGGACCGTGTTGAATCACTTCCCACACGCTCCTTCACTTCTCTTGAACTGCAGGCTCGTACAACAGCTGCTTCTGTGGAGAACACACACACACACACACACACACACACACACACACACACACACACACACACACACACCACACCTCTCTGGTTTAAAACACAGTCTACAAACACAGCCGTGAAGCAACAGGCTTTACTCAACTCTGTGCTGCGGGTTGAGTTTATCTGCAGCCAGAAGGAGCCTTGTTGTTTGTTTTTTAGCTGCTGCTGATAAGGTGAGCCATAACTGCAAGAGCAGGGAATGAGAGCCTCCTGGTTTTTATAGAGACTGTCCTCCTGGTGTCTCAAACTGCTGTGGGCTGGTGCTGGAGATAGGTCATTAATTACATGGGTCTCTGTCTGCCATGTAACATAGCTGTGTGCTGTCATATTTGGCATAATTTGGCATAATAGTGGTACATGATCCATTATTTTCTTATTGTTACTTACATGGATTACAGCCTGGATTCTCACACACAACCCAGAGATGGCTCACAGCAGGGCCAGGCTCAGAAAAAAATACACTGAGGGGACACATTTATTTTTATAATTAATAATAATTAATTATTATTAATAAAAAGTGCATATGAATTCCATATAGTTTGAGCAGTAATTATCTTACAAATGAGGCGATGTGACCTAGTGCCTTTTAGTAAGGTGCCAGATGTAATTTTAACCAAAAAATGCCCTGAAAACAACAGTTTTCATGTGAATTTGAGCATTTGCACTATTTTTCTCCTGAGAATCTGAGTTTAATGAATGAAAAAAAATATGACATGTATCCTATGGTTGTCAGTGTATTTCGGTAAAGATCCAGAAGATGATTCAGATTAAGCCATGCTGGATGTATGTGCACTCAGAGGGCTTTCAGGTTGCATTAGTGATTTATTTTCTGTTGTGGTCAAAGGGAGGCTTTAACCTATCACCTTTATTACTGCAGCAAATGTCACTACTACACTATTACCTCTTTCATACAGGAAAACCCATCACTTCGACCACACTCAAACCGGCATTTGACCTGGTCATATTGGACTGCCGCCCCTGGTTAATCTCAGATCACTGCCTTTCAAGATTATGTGTGTTAGGGTTTTAATGTTGTTGCTTTTTTAACCAACAACATATTATAGTGATATAAACAATCTTATTTACACCCTTGGGAATTAAGAGAATATAACAGTTGTTGTTCTGTGTTTGTGTTTTTCAGTTGGAGAGTGGAAGCAGTTTCTAATCTCGGGTTTAATTGCAGGGGCCCTCTGCTTTTTAATTGGGATAACAGTTTGTGTGTTTAAAATGGAGCCTCCAATAGTGATATCACACATATCTCTGTTGAAAGTTTCCTATTCATTGTCTGGGACCTCACATGCAAATGACAGTGGTTCACAATTTCAAGTTTTCCCAGAACAGGATTAGCCAAATGCGTTATTGTAATGACGAATAACATTGAACTAGTCTGTCAAGCAGAACTGTGAGCATGTTAGTGAGCTGTTAGATTGGGAGCAGCCATTGCTAAATGTGTGATTTTGATTCATGGCATAGATGTTAACTAAAACTGTATAGAAGTCAGAAACATACATAAAAGTAATGTAAGTTGTTGTGTAAAGCTTGGCTCATACATTCTGTGTGTTCAAGCAGATGTGAGCTGCAGATGAACAGTCTGGATACCATGGTATTCATGTACCTTTTGTCCACTGCACATTTGAAAATTTTATTGTTCTCCTGAGTCAACAGGAACTCCACCAAAAGCCAATATTTCCAGCATTTTTTTATTGGAACACATTTTAGGTGGAGGCAGAGTGATGAAGTCTGTTGGTTTTGCCATAATTATGTAATTTTGAAAGCTCTTTTTTTGGTCTGCTCTTTGTCATTTCTGAGTCAATTGTTGAGCAGATGTAAGATTATAGCGTGCACATCAAAAAAGCTGACTTGATAGCGTGGCCGTTGTGAAGTGTTTTGGACATTAATATGTTTCACTTTCAGTTTGTCTGTGCACACTATGGTCATACACAATACTGTTAAGTAGAAAGAAGTCGTAAATTGTATGCTTCTTGTGAATCATAACGCAACTTCTCTATGCGGTTCAGTTTGTTCCCCCACCTGGCTGACATCTACTCCTTGATTTGTGTGTCATAGTAATAGCAAAAAAAAAAAAACACTTAAAATTATCCAGTGCAGTGTTTCTGAAGATGAAATGTTCTTTATCTGTTGACCAAAATTTGTGAAAATAAAGTTTTTTTTCAGGTCTGATTTACAGCAACACAAACTAAGTAACAGGCACAAACATAACCACCTTGGCAGAAGTAATAAAACCTGTGAGTTTGCTAAGGTGGATTTATCCTCCCTTGCGACTTACATGTGTCTGATGGTTCAGCATATGATAAGAGTGCACGATTACTAATGCAAGTCTTGCTCCGAGGAACAGAATTTCTCGCTTGTGATCTGCCATTTCCAAGTTGTTGAACCTTTATGCTGCGACGCTGCCTATACCAGGTTGGCATGTTTTCAGGTGTCGTTGTGCTGTTTGTCATGCTGCGGTAGCCTGCAGTGTTGTGAGTGTCTGGGGGCTAGACAGCAGCTGTGTTGAGCAGAGTGTTGGTGACAGTTTGTCTGTGGCAACAGCACCTGGCTCTGTTTAGAGAGTGATTAGGAGAGTCCCAAGCAGCTCCCCATACTGTTTACACAAGGAGCCTGGAGTTAAAGGTGACCCACTTTGCATTTCCTTATCAACAGCCCCCATTGATAGCTTTGAATAGCACAGACTGTAGAGAGGCCTTTGCATGGATTTACATAGTTCCCTATTAGAGAGAATGGGATGCGTTTGACTGGGCGAGGCTTGGATTTGACTAGCATTACAACAATGTCCTGAGGTTGTATGAAAATGTGGTTGTGCACACCGCTCTCTTTGTGTGCAGGGCAGGGTTGCTGTGTGGTCTGTCTGTGTGATGGAAGAGAAACCACAGTAGGATGTTTAGGAAATAAAGGCTTTTCTCGGCCAACGTGTCCAGCTCCTCTACCACCTCTCTCTCTTCGTCTCTGCATGCTTCTCTCTCCCACTCCCTCTTGATCTCTCTTCTCCTGTCTTCCAAGCTGGAGCTCTCTGGGTGCATCTGTTAGATTTTTGTTGTGGTATGGCCTGAGTGACGGCTTTTCCCTTTGGGGTGGAGAGAATAAGTGTGCGTGATTGTGTGTGTGTCTAAGCATCCCCTACTGGGTGTAAAAATGGGTGGTAAAGGTGAGCTGTAAATTTGATGACCAGTGGAGACAGCTGAACAAACGGGTCATAAAGTATTTATCTGAAGGGAGGACAGACAAAGTTTGGCAGACAGACAGATTCACAGATAGAGAAAGAGGTGATGCAGATAAGCAGAGAACTAAAAACTTGCTGTGGTTCATAACTTCTGTTCTCATGCCTACTGATTTTTGCTCCATGTTTCACTGATAAAGCAGCTAATCACTGTGTGTGTGTGTGTGTGTGTGTGTGTGTGTGTGTGTGTTTACTCTCTATGCATGAGATCAAGCCTAACCTGCTCTGTAAGCTTGTACTCGTGTCACCCAGCACTGCCATTGAGCTGTACTTAATTTTTCACCTCCAGGTATTGTGTGTGTGTGTGTGAGCACGCACATGCTTATTTGCTTGTCACACAACAGGCACACACTCACACACCTTGTGACGCATGCATTTATGGCTAGAGTATTAATCTTACATGCAATTAAACTTTGAGATCACACCAAACATTGGCTTGATCTGTAATAAAAGCCAGTGAAGTCTGCCAGTAATGTAAACAAGGGCTTGACCCCACTAAAAACTGAAATATTTTTTTTTGTAGCTATTACAGTTAGTTCCCATACACATGCTGGTGTTGACATGTAGATGTTGCATTTGTGAGTTTAAATGAGAGTCTTGGCCCCAGTTTGTGGACTCCTTTGTGCCTTTTGCCTTTGTGTAACGAGGGGTGTCCCTCTTGAAAGTCCTAATCTCATCTAACTCATCTCATAGTCTTTGTGTAGATCTCCAGAGATAAGCAGAAAAACAACAACAGCTCATGGGATGTGGAAGTTTATCTTAATGCATTGTAGATGTACATCTTTATCTTTCTTGTTCACTCTAATATCTTCAACTGTGGGTGTGCCTGGGTGTGGTGAGCAGATGTTAACAGGTGCCTTGTTGCATTATTTGCTCCGCTGCTCTTCAGGATCACGATAATTACCTGCCTCTAGTCCTTTCATAAGATGCATAGATGGATGATATAATAGAATTCTTAAGTTTAACATTTTATCTTACTTTACCTCTTCTCTTATTTCTCTTGACACAGCTTTGTTGTATCTTTGTTTGTATTGTTGTTTCCACAGTTTAACATCATCATTTCTCTCTATTTGCCAAACTTGAGCATTGTGATTGTGTGCCATTAAAGTGAATCACAGTGCAAGCCAGTTGAGTTAGGCAGAGTCACGCTGCTATTTCTTGTGGTATTGAATGCCATGTTACGACTCTTTACAAAAGAGGTCTACCATAACCACAGGAGTCAAGGAGTTACAGAGATGAAAACATTAAGTTTGTTAAATAAACAGTAAATGACCACAAACCAACCAGCAACAACCCAAAACCCAGCCAAAATTAACAAAAAGAAGGGAAGCCACCCAGACCCGCCCATAGAGGGCTGTCAGATTGGGCTTTATCCCTCTACCTTAAACCAGTATTAATAAAACTAAACCTCACAGTAGCAAAGCATTTTTGTTGTTTTCTATCTGTCAGACCAGACCAGAGTGAAGACATCAGTCCACATCATATGCATATCACAACCAGCAGGGGGAGCGCATAACATGCTTCAAGGCCCATTCTCTGAACTGCATTGGACACATGCTGCTTCCATATCCAGCGTGATTTGATTTAGACAGCAGCACTCAGCGCAGTGCTCAGCAGTGGAGTAATTACCAGCAACCTTTTCACAATGTTAACTGTGTTTGTATTCTCAATCTTCAGCTTGGATTAAATTCTCCCAGGGAAACATTTTCATTCACACACACACACACAAAAATCAGTCTTACTACATTCACCAGACCAAACTACATTCTGGATATCTTAAGATTGTGTGCCTGTGTTTGTGTAGCTGATGTTTGCTGCTGTCTTTTGTCATACTCCAGGGCCTGATAAGCATTGGCCAAACAAACACAACACAAGCAACATGAGAGCAGCAGATAAGCGGGATCGTACACACACTCAATACTGACCATACTTGACTATTGCCCCCACCAAATAGGGCTGCCTTTCATTCAGCATTTTTTGGCGTGTGTGCCTCTGCACGCATCATACAGTGAGGGTGTCTGTGTCTGTCTGTATTGTCTCTGTGCTTTCTTCAGTCACACTCGCACAGGATAACCCAGCATTGTGCTAAAGGCTACTCTCCAACAAAGGCCTTTTCTATTACTATCACATCATCATCTCTCTTTTTTCCCCCATGTCTGCTTCTGTCTCTCTTCAACGTGTCTGTCTGTTTGCCTCTTCCTCCGCTTCTCTCTATCTGTCTGTCTCTCTGAGTTATCCGCTATATCAGCTGACTGTCATATTGTGTGTGTCTGTTTATTAGCATGCTTCTTTGTGTGTGAGAGCAAGGTCAGACATGTGCCTGAAGAAGTGAAGTGGGTTTTGTGGCCAAGTGTTTTAATCAACTCATGGACAGAGCTGCATGCCTGTGTTGGTGGAGGCCACAGTTGTCGTGTTAAACGTGCTCTTACAAAGATTGAGTTGCTAGCTAGACTTGTTTTATCTGGCTGGTATTTGCATTACTAAAGGGTATCCATTTTGGGCACTGTTCTTTTTTTTCTTTCTTTTTTTTAAACTCTCATTTCACATCTTCCATATGTGTTGTTTTTTATCTCAGTTTCACATCTACCATATGTGTTTCCCCTTTGTACTTCAGATGACTGTCAAAATGTACCATAACTGAGTAAGAGATAAAATTAAATACACAGGAAAGCTTTTGAACAGCTTTCATGTAGAATGTGTTTTGGAAATTGATGCTCATGCTGTTTATTGGGAATGGACTATATACTGGCCTCTCTTAAGTGGAACTGCAACTAATGATTGTTTTAATTTTCAATTCATCCGCTCATTATTTTTTCGACCAAAATCCAAAGATATTCAGTTTTCTTGATTATTTGCTAAAGAGAAGCAGGAGATCCACCCATCTGATACATTTGAGCCTGAGAAATATTTGCATTTTTTTGCTTGATAAATGACTGAAATAATTAGTCACTTATGAAAATAGTTGCCAATTATCTTTCTGCTCATCACTTAATCCACTCATTGTTTTGGCTCTACCTTAAACTGAGGTCATGTGGCAATTGTAATAGCAATTGTCCATCTTTTATATTTGTTCATAGATATTCTATGTGCACGCTGTGGAAGTCATGAGGATATGTGCTGTTGAAAGAATGGGTTATTCATTTGTCAGCACAGAGCACATGCATTGTAGGCCTGATTTTGAAAGGTCGCACACATCCCACTGGTTCAGCAAACAACTTGACTAACTCAGTGTTAAACCTGATTGTAATCTCTAAAAACTCTAAAAATTCAATATCCAGAAATACAAGAGCCATTAAGTCTAATCTGATTTGATCCACAAAAATGTAATAGAGTAATACAGCTTTTTCACGAGTTTCTGTTCTACGAATAACTAGACAAATACTTGAAAGAAGGAGGGACACCACCAGCCTCAGCTCTCTAGCCTCGATGTGTGATGTGTGGGAACGGCGGGTCGTCTCCTACTCGCCCAGAGGAAAGAGGTTCATTCATCAGACCATACAACATCCACACATTCAGACATGCACACACATGTACAAACAAGAGCACACACCAATTATACCAATTACAAGATTACAACAGGACAACTCTCAGCAACCAGAGCCTGCCATGGAAAGTCAAGTGGGTGCTGTGTATGTGTCTGACTGTCTGTCTGACTGTGTGTGTCTGTGCGTGTGTGTATGTGTGTGCATGGTGGAGCCGCTTGGGAGTCAGGGCCCATGCAGAGCACTTGGAGTGCTAATTAGGCAACCACAACCAAGCAGAGTGCATCACAGAGAGAAAGAGAGAATGGAGGGGAGAGAGAGAGGCTGAACAGAGGACGAAGTGAGGAGTGTGTGTAGGGGGGCCAGCAAAAACAACACTCATCTCCCGAGGAGGCTGGTGTGGAGGGAGAGAAAGAGAGTGAGAGATGAAGAGAGAGGAGGAGAGAGAAAAGTTGAAAGATGACTGAAATATGTTAACATTCAATGATGTCCAAAGGCACTGAGAACTTAACAGTACAGAACAGTACAAATTATCCAGGTCTGTAAGACATTGGCTGTCTTGCGTATTTCAGAGTTTGCGTGCGCGTGCAAGTGCACTGAAGAGCAGCAGGGGTGCAGAGACCATGATAAGGTCCATGGCAGGTCCTTCTCTGTATATGTATGTGATCTACAGCATCTGTATCATATCTCCCTGCCTTGCTGGGAAGAGCCACATTGCCACCTTTTCCTGTCAGCAGGTGAGGCTGATTAAAAGAGAGAGTCGACAGGACCTAGTGGTGATGGCAATGATGACGGCGGTGAGTCAGAGCTGACTCCCTGCCTCCTCTCTCGGTCGAACAGCTGGGCTGGGGCTGAAGCTGGCCCTCTCATCAGGGGAGCAGCAGGGCTGTGTCCCCCCTCAGTGAGAGGCTACAGAGGGCACAGCCATACAGACAGCAGCTTGACTCCTGGGGCATAGACCACAAAGAGCCAGAGACACAGACAGAAGGCTCTTATGTGTGTTCGTGTGCCTGAGTGTGTGTGTGTCTGTGTGTGTGTGTCTGCATGTGTGTGTTCACACTCTCTAAGCAGCGTTGTGAAGCGTAACCAGACTGTTCTGTCATACGCCCACGCTGGTGTCTCAGAGAACACAACCGCACACTCCTCAGATGACATGCACGCACGCGTGCGCACACACACACACACACACACACAACCCCAGCAACCCCTACCACAGCCGCTATGTAATTAACAGACAGAGGAAATGGCGCTGTTGGGGTGGGTGAGTCGGATGCAGGGAGGAGGAGAGGAGAGAAAATCATCTCAGCTCGTGCCTACCCTCAAGACACAATCTGTTTCTCTGTGGCTGTGTGTGTTGGAGAATAAAAGAGAGGAAGGTGAAGAGAGGGAGAGAGATGCCGGCTGGTCTTTTGAAATCTCTGTGTTTTTGTTGCAAGCTGCTGGCAGGCAGTTTGGGGGGGGTGAATACAGAGCGAGTGGAGGAGAGGAAGAGAAGTAGGAGGTGAGGGATGAATAATAAGGTGTGCGCACACATGCACACTCACATACACAGCCGTATCATTTAAAGCCAAACAAGGTAAAAGACAGGAAGACTGCTCTCTTTGCTCTTTGCACAGAGATGTGAGTGTTTGTGAGAGTGTGTGTTTGCGTGCACATGTGTGTATTCAAGACAGTGACAGTGAGCCAGGTCAGAGGGAGATGTACTCTGTTCTCTGCTGTAGCTCCATAATGGAGGCCTGCTGTATACTGACAGCTCAGACACAGGCAATACTCTGTATTTCTCTCTCTCTCTCTCTCTCTCTCCCCCTCTTTCTCTCACCCCCTCCCTTGTGTCTCTTTGTCTCCCCTTTCTTTTCCTCTCCTTTCTTCTTTTCCCTCTCTCATTCTCCAGTGGAATTGTCGCCTTTGATTCTGCTACTCTGCAGCCACAGTGCTGCTGTTTCAGGATTTCTCTGATATTAGGCTTTCTTTGGTATGGAGTAAAAGAGATGGTACGCATGCGCACAGACATGCAGGTGTGTGTGCAATACACACGCACACATCCGTTCTATAGTGCCTGAGGGTAGATTGCTCTGACATCTCATCTCAAAAGTCAAACAAACCAGGAACTACCAGAGCAGGTTTATCCTGCTGTGCTCCTGGATACTGTGTGTGTGTGTGTCTGTGCATGTGTGTGCGTACATGCATGCATAAGTTTATGTGTGTTCAGCACAGAGATCACGACATCCATCCATTTGTACAGTTTATGATGAAGCCCTGGTATTCATGTGTATTAGCATTTACAGCTGCTCTCGTGGTTAAGTTCCTGCTCCCCAGTTGACCTACATGAACTGCCTTTGTGTTGTTTTTTGGATTGCCTGCCTCTGCAGATTGAAGATCATACTGTTGTTTTATGTTTTTCATCACGACTTAAAATGTTGCTTATGGTAGGGCTGCACGATTATGGCCAAAATGATAATCACGATTATTTTTATCAATATTGTAATCACGATTAATAATCACGATTATGCATTATGTTAGGTAAAACGTACCTTTTTATTGCACTTTTTAAAAAACAAACAAGTCTTCAAAATGAAACTTAAAATAATCATAAATCAAACAATAAACTTAAATTTCACCCAAAGACAAAGGGAAAAAAATAAAATATGCTATTGCAAAATGCAATTATAAAGTGCCAACAAACAGAAAAGCGGCCTTATTGCATCCGTTATTTCAGCGTGTCTTTGAGAGGTGGATGGATACGGTGTCGCCCGGTGCAGAGTTGCTGTTATGGTTGTCTGGGTTGGCGCTGGACACAGACAGGGATTTAGTGGAGTCAGTTCAATATATCTGCGATCAGACCGGGGACGTCCTGGCGAAAACGAACACAAATTACCGCTTGTGTGTCCCAGCCCGAAAGCCGGTCGCAATTGCGATTTGGAAACTGGCTACCGGCACTAACGATAACCCCGCCCCCAGCCCCTGACGTATCGGTGCTCTGGACCAGCGAAGAGTTCGTGCCTGCTAAGCACCGGTTTTTAGCACATGGAGCCAGTGCTTACATGGTGGGAACACGAAGAACTGGTGCTAAGTCAGGCACTGGCTCCGAGCTAGCACTAGCACCAGCGCAGTGGAAAAGGGTCAACAGTAGATGTTGCTCCTTTACGAGGCACTAGCGGCTCCTCACTGTCACTGCCTGCTGCTCCCGACATTGCACTCTCTCACAGTTTAATCATTTGAAGCTGCCGCTGCTGCAGGGTTCGCTCGCTTGCTGTTTAGGCAGCGTAATGATGAGGGTCGCCCCCTGGTGGTTGGCTGACTATTGGGTTGAGAAAGTGCTTGATTTGACATGCAACAGAGCTCGCTTTTTAAATGTTAAAATCGCCGACGATCATCTTAATTTAATCGTGGCAGCCAAAATCGTGATCGTGATTAAAATTCGATTAATTGTGCAGCCCTAGCTTATGGCTATTGTATATGAGAGCTACATATGAACAGCATATTACTGAGTGTTAATTTTGTCTGCCACAGAGTTATGTTTCCTGCTGTCACTCAGTCAGTTATACATGGTGTCATTTTTTTTCAGCTCAGTTTAGGCTGAAGCACTCAACAATGCGACTGTGGTGGCGACAGTTATGCCCATATTACATCCTGTTTTGTTAGGTTGCTTTTATTCACACTGCTCCATCACTGGTATTTTAGGCACACTCATTTTTTCTTTTCTGCCTGTATTTAGTCGGATGTTTCCTTCATGCTGAACTTCTTACGTACCCTCCTCTCATCCTTTTCATCCCACTGTCAGCACATCTTCAACCAGCTAGCAAGTCAGTCAACCATTCATGATGACATGTACTCATCAAGCTGACTCTAAATCCTCCCTGTATCAGTAGCTGAGCTGCTTACTCTAAGTCAGGGTGGATGCTTGATCCTGTGTCCTCTGCTTGAAGTATGACTTCCTACTTAGTGACGCCTCCATTTTTAAATACCTGAGCTGAGCTGTCATGATCAGAGTTCATGATCTAATCAATGAGGGCGTTTCCACTTATCCACAACAAGAAGGCATGGGAAAAGGTGTTGTTTGTGTTGATGACGCATTGGAGGCTTGCTGGTCTGCACAAACTGCAGTGAAGTAATGTCACCTGCAGCTCTTTAGCTGACCAGTTCACTGTGACACATCTTGTTTACTATTACTCGATGCAGATTTAAAACTGGTGTGCTGACAAACATGCACTAAACATGTCCCTATCCCACCAATTTTATTTCTCAATTGTTTGCTAATCATAACAAAAAAAATGAGCTAACCTTCCTGTAGCTGCTTCACAACAACAGCCTTCCAGTTCGTTGCTGGTGAAAACGGTTTAATGCGAAGCAGCAGTAAATGTTTGTCTTGTATTAGCAAATACAGTTCTGATAGTACAGCAAATAAGAGATTAGCAGAAAAGAGCGAGGGTACTGCTTGTTAGAGGAAAGTAAGAACAGGAATGTAGGAGTGGAACAAAACAACAAACCACAGAGGCTATGTTACACCAGAGCTACATAAGTATTCAAAGCTGAGCACAGCAAGACTTTAAGAAAGGGTGTTTTAGTTGCCGCCTGACCACACATGTTGAGTGAACCTGTTTATTGTGATGACATCTTTATTGCTCATTTGAGGGCAGACAATGACCAGTTTGACAATGACCTCAGCCATGCCATGAACAGAGGTTCATGGCATGGCTGAGGTGTGCTCTATAAATGCTGCCCAAGTGAAGTAAAGTGCAGATACACAGTTAATTGTAGGCAGTACAGTTCCATTCCATGCTGTGTTGGACTTGGCTGAGCCAGGTTTGTGGCTGGATCAGATAGATGGACCGGCAGCACTGCCCTGCTAGTTTTAACGAGTTGATAGGCAAATCCCTTCCTGGTTAAAGATTAATGAATCGCTAGAGCTGCCACTGCATTATCTCCCCACTGGCTGGGCCATACAGGACCCAAAAGGATTTACTTTATATGTGTGCATGCATGTGTGTGTGTGAGCGAGAAAGAGAGTAATCTGCATTCCAACCAGTAAAAAGGTGGAACTGTGTGTGTGTGTGTGTGTGTGTGTGTGTGTGTGTGTGTGTGTGTGTCACTGTGTTTGTTTGACTATGGGAGTTAGTGATCGGCTTTACTCCCAGCAGGGTGTTAAAACTGTGTGTTTACTGTATGCAATTTAGCAGTCAATTTGCTGTGTGTGTATGGGCGGGATCATGTTTCTGTGTGGTTTGTTGTAATCTGCATTCCTTTTTTTCAGGGCTTTGTTTTGTTTTCCCTTAGGGTGTACCGGCATTCAAAGGGTTAATTGCATCAGGAAGCATGGTGTGTAACTGACTCCTTTAACCCTTGGGATATCAGAAAATGTTCAACTTTAGCTCCAGTGCCAAAAGATCAAATTTATTTATATATTTTAAAACCTTTGCGTTAAGGTTCTGAAGCTTGCTAGTGGATGCAGCCTTTGTTCTTTTCATAATCCACAACAATATAATTTAAAATCTGTTTTTCTTTTGTGTTATCACTGATTAAAGTGGCATATGCTTTTTCATTTACATTCACCCTGATTTACTGGGACACCATGCCATCTGCTGGATGTTTTCAGAATGGCGGGCCAGAGACTGCCTGAAATACTGAGCAAGTGTGTTGTAACTGAGTGATGTTAAGAGGTGGAGGCAGGCTCACTTATCTGGAAATTCATAAGACATTACTCATCTTGGGTTGCTTAGATCATGCTATTCATCATTACTTAGCCTGAAAAGAGAGCCTCGACTTGCGTGGCTTTTGTCTTTTTGTTTTTTTTTTTGTTTTAGAAAGAAATGTGAAAACAGAGAGTCGAGAAAGCTCTTTCATGTTAGTCCATGTACACCCACATAACCTCAAATACTATCATTGATTTTCATTTAGTCCTATTGTTTTTGTTTTAATCTTCAGTACCTTGAAATAAAAAGTGTCTAATCATGCTATGGTTTAATATATTTATGTAGAGGCAAATATATCTTTATTTTCTTTCTATAGGAGTTTTAGCTGTTAATGTAGGGTCATGCAGATTTCACATAAAGCTGCACTTTTTTTGGGGTGTTTTTGCCTTTATTTGACATGAGACAAGGGAGAGTTGACAGGAAATGAGAGACATGTACAAAGCCAGACTCAACCCAAAGTTGGTCAACCTCAAGACCACCAGGGCACCCCATGAGCTACATTTCTACTGAGTTCCAGCAGAGGGAGACCAGACAAGCATCATTTTAGGGAAAGCTGTATCAGCACCTGCAGCCCCCCTCAGCCCCTACCCATCTCTGATATGGTTTGATGCTGTGGTTACCTCATACAGGCTCCTTCAGACAGACAGCATCAACACAGACAGCAAGAAGCATTTTTCTGTAAAACAGCGGGGTGACCTTCATGACGCAAGGCAGGAAAGGGGTATTAAAAGAGTGAGACAAAGATAGAGGAGAGTTTGGTGGCCCTCTGTTTTCTCAGGGGAGTCCGACCACAGCCTGAAGAACAGAAAGGAGCTTTGTCGAGAGATGGCCTTTGGCACAATGCTGGCCACTGTGTAGCTTTACCCCAAAGATAATCTCTCTCCCTGTCATCACTCTCTCTCCCTCGCTGTTCTGAGAAAAGCAGCGAGTGACGGAAGGAGGAAATGACTAAAGAAACGACTCATTCACACCCCTGCAATGGCAGCAGGACGGACAGAGGGGAAGTCAAACCCACGCTTTTACTCTTTTCCTCCGCCCTCGACCACTGTTATGCATTAGTCTCCACCACCCTGATAACCACTCCTCGTAATTGTAGTGTGTGTGTGTGTGTGTGTGTGTGTGTGTGTGTGTGTGTGTGTGTGTGTGTGTGTGTGTGTGTGTGTGAGCTTTAAAGGTCTGATTGCACGTCCTTGTTTTTGGTATGACTTTCTTGCTTGTGTGAACGGGTTCATTTAGAGATGATGACTTTCATTACTGTTTTTTTTGGACGTAGTTGCCTTTCTTTTTTTTCCTGATGAGCATTTCCAGAACAATAAAGCAATAAAGCAAATTGAATTCTGGGCAGATATTCTAACACAAAAGGTTTTCTCTCGTATGCTGTGGGGCTTGACACAGGCCAGGACTTGTCCTCTTTCTTTCTCTTTCCTTCTGTCTTTCTTTTCTGTCTCAAGAAGGGAAGGGCGCCTCACATATTTAACCCCCCCCTCCCCAAATCCATCTATATACATACACACTGCCTGTCTCTCCCCAGCAATGGGGTCAGATGTGGTGACCGGCTAAGCACTCTCCCCTCTCCTCCTCCTCCTCCTCCTCCTCCTCCTCAGCGCCTCTCCTCCTCTCCCCTCCCCTCCCCCTCCTACAGCTCGCCTTGGCAGGGCATGCATGCCTGTGTCTGTTATCTACAAATGGCTGAGGAATTATAGGTTGAGAGGGGAAGAGGAGGAGGAGAGAGGGTGAGAAGGGGGGGGGGGGGGGGGGTCATGTGACATCGCAGCAGCTGCTAGGTTAAGAATTTCTGTTTTCTCACTTAGAGAGAGAGAGAGAGAGCTAGAGCAAGGAGGGGAGAGATAGGCAGCGTGTGTGGTGTGTTGCTTTGTTAGATAAGCTCTAAACGGTCTTTGTGAGCGGCAGCGCGAGAGACAGGAAGGCAGGCAGGCAGGCAGGGAGGGAGAGAGTGAGGGTGGACGGGCGAGAGGAGATACATAGACGGAAAGAGAGAAAGGGGAGTAGGAAGATGGTGTGTGTCCTGTCGGTGGCTGCCGGTGTGTGCTGGGCTGGGCTCAACGTGAAGATGCAGCCATGGGGGATCCAGGCGGCTCTACTCCTTTGTGCAGTAAGGAGCTTTGGCCACGCTTTTAATCTATGGGTGGAGGGGGTCATGAACCACTGCCAGACCCCCGGATATGTTCCTCTGTGTGTATTTGTCAAGCAGTGTGCTTGTCTGTCTCTTCCTCCACTGTGTTGCGTCTGTGTGTGTCTGTGCTGTGGCTTTACGTGTGTGATTGATACAGCCTTTAAATACAGTGTGTCTCTGTACTTTGTTAGTTTTTGCAAAAAAATGTTCGGTTTATATTTCTTTTACTCTTTTTCTGACTTTTCCTGACTTTGAGGGACGGAGGAGCAGTACTCGAGTGTCTTGACAAAGTCACATTACTGGACTGGGCAGTCGGTGTGTGTTTTTCCTTGTTTGCTCATCTCTCAATGAGCGCCATGTGTGTTGTTCAGACAGTAGTCATTGTTGATTCCATTATTAATTGTGTGCTGGGTTCATTCGGAGTGCACTGGGTAACTGGGAGGTTACAGGCAGGACAACTCGAGAGGTGTTGGGAATGTTATTCACTCTCTCATGCCTGACTTGCTGCTGTGTGTGTCCACTGAAACACACACACACGCACACACAGACACACACAGGGTGCTGTGCCCCTGCTCTCCTCTCAGGAGGAAGCATGATCTTTTTATAGCCCTCTCAGCCTCTGGGGTAAACCCAGATATAACTCCTACTTATCTAATTGTGCCATTGCTGCACTGTTGGTAAGCGGCTGTTATTTCAGTGAGCAGGTCTTTTGTCTTAGAAGTGGTTGTATTAGCTGGAAGTTTACTTTGAGTGTTGATTTAAGGAGGATTCTGAACAATCCCCAGCGTGTGTGTGTGTTTTAGTGTAACAGTTAATACCTTTGACTCATGCACAAACTAGTCTAGTCTGAACTTACACTGTCCTCTGAGCCACCCTTAATGTGTGTGTGTGTGCGCGCGCTTCACCCAAGCACGTAGGGCTATCACACGCCTTTCTGGCATTTAGGGATTCCACTGACCGAGGGGCTGTCAACAGGGTGTCACCTTTCAACACACACACACAAACCAACACACACGTACACAGGAAGGAAAGGGACAGCCGTCTCAACCCGCTTCACCTTCTCTCCATCCACCACATAGCTCTTAAGAAAATCACCCTTTTCATAGCTGATGTTGGGTGAAGATTTTATCTCTTTACATAGTAGCATTAACATTTCTTTTTTGGCTTAAAATGAAAGCTCTGTGAGACTCATGAAATCATACAACTCATTATAAACTTGTCTAAATTTAGAAATATTCAGCTGGTGACTTTTGAAACATCTTTTTTACTTTTTTATTTATTTATTTTTTCCTCTTAGAGTGTTGTTATACCTCCTGATTGGAGAAGGGTCTTAGTAGCACCTCCCTAGCAGCATTAATTGGCTCAAGCACAATATGAATGGGACTCGAAGTGATAGTGGTGTGAAGGAGCCAATGAGTTGCTATTTTGTTGAACCAGATGTGTTTATGCTGAATTTGTTACCATATGTGGCACTATAATATACTGCCACTAAGAAACATAGTCACCCTGGTAGTTTTGGAGTATGCTCAGTAGAGGTGTCTCTGTGACCATGGACCTAGACTTAGACACACAGCCAGACTGGAGCTCTTTGAGGAAGGGAAGGGTGACCTGCCCTCCTAACCTCTCACCTCTGACCCTGAGCCATACAGCCAAAGCCCCTCTTCCCCTCACACCACCAATGCCCATCCTCCCCAGCTGTCATAAACAGATACCCAGCACGACACTCTACCCTGGCTGCTTCTGTGTCCAAGGAAACAGCTATTTCCCTTACTCTATTTGTATATTTTTGTCTGCATTGGTCTTTGCTACAGCTCTGATTCCAAAAAAGTGCTGACATTGTGTACAACAGACATGAAACAGAATGTGATTGTCTGCTGAACTTTTTTTAACCTATGCTCAATTGAAAAAAAGTAAGAAGAAGAAGTAAGATTAGAAAAATGTAATATATTAGCTAATCAACTGCATTGATTTTTGTACATATCTGCTTATTCTGAATTTGATGGCAGCAACACATTTCAAACAAGTTGGGACAGGAGCAACGAGACAATGTAAAAGTTGTCGAATGATCCAAAAATACCTGTTTGGATCATTCCACAGGTAAACAGGTTCATTGGTAACAGGTGATAGTATCATGATTGGGTATGAAAGGTTCATCCTGGAAAGACTCAGTTGTTCACAAGCAGGGATGGAGAGAGGTTCACCACTTTGGCAAACATGATTATAAAAGGGATATTACTACATGGGCTCTGGAACACTTTGTAAAACCGTTTTGAGTAAACGCGATTTGTTTATGAACAGTTGCATTCTGTTTTTATTTGTGATTTACACAGTGTCCCAACTATTATCTTGTATTTCTTGAAGGTTTTTTGAATGACTCATGTCCTCATGACTTTTTTTATTGCCTCTTTAAACTGAATGCAGTATTGATTCTTAATACTCTCCCATTCTCCACCCTTTTGTCTATTGTTAGGCATGAGCCATGAGCCAAAGTCACCATCGTTAGGAATGATCTCCACAGCGACCCGTACGACGGCGACGGTCAGCCCACTCACCCCGTCGCCTCTCAACGGCTCCATAGTAGCCAATGGAAGCCCGGCTACACAGTCTGCTCACTCTGGATTCGCTGCAGCCCTCCGTAAACTGGCGAAACAGGCTGAAGAACCTCGAGGTAAAACCACACGGGCTGTACAACAGGGATGCGACACTCATGGCACTATCAAGTTCAAATTCTAACAATCCTGCTGTTTGCACAACTTGTCCAGTGTTAATTAATAGGCAAATATATACAGGTTGTGCAAACACTTATGTTTCCATTTGGGTATGGAAAAAAAATGTTAAGACTTATTTCAACCAGCAAAAAAAAACATCTTGAAAGCTTATGGTTGACCTGCATTTATAATTTGCAGTTTGGTTTTAAAGTCTCTCAATGTGTCTGACTGCAAAATCTTTTGCTGAAAATATTATAATAAGATCCATGATCCTAGTAACCTATTGTGCGTCAGACCATAATAATAGCTAAATGCATTGTTACTTCCAGCCCTTAACCCTTACCTGTAAACCTGATGGATTAGCTGTTCAGTACCTCCTGTACCCTGCGTGTGTGTGTGGTTGCATAGTTTGTCTTTTTGTGTGTGTGGGCTCATATAGGTGTGTGAGCCATGTTCCATGACTGGTTTGTGTAGCTGAGTGCAGAACTGCTAATAGCAATGGGATGATATCCACACAGGATTGAATTAGATGTTGTCCCTGGAGATACTGGGACGAAGAGGAGCCACTCTAGCTGACCCACTTAATGTGCTGTGTATCAGTACACATACGCTTGGGTGTGCTCGTCAATGTGTGTATGATAGTGCTATAATTCCCCTTCGTGCATTCGTCCTTGTCATTGTCTATACACACACACACACAAAACATACCACAGAATTCCCAAATCCCCGAGCTCTGTCCTGTGGTTGTATGCATATGAAATCAAGCATCAGGTGGTTGAATTACTGGTTATTAACTCATACAACCTTGTTCCAGAAATTCTGAACTATCCCTTTAAGGCTGCTTGTTTCAAATGCAAATATTTTTTTGTAGGTGCTCAGGGAGGGGTTTGTGGGTTTCTCGTGTCTCTTTGTTTCCTGTATATTTGGTAAATGCAAAACTGGCCTCCAATACATGCAAGCAAGTATTTTCCAAGCACATGTGGCCAATGTCTCTTTCACACACATAAACATACCACAGAAGCAGAATATACACATGAAAGCCTCAGTAGCAAGATTCTCATTGTGGAGTTTATTTTTTGTGCAGGGTGTGTACATTTGTGTGTGCATATGTATATGTGGCTCCAGAGAGGCCCATCTACCCCAGCTGTCCACCCTTGCCCTGGCTCTTAAATCAGATGGTCCCTTCCTTCCTGGCTGTCCCTGGACACCTTGCTCCCCAGCCCACTACAGCCTGGGACCCAGAGCCATGCAAGTGATTTATTACCCACAGAGAGAGAGAGAGAGAAAGAGAGAGCAAGCTCAGCACCAACCTCTCTCACCTCCCTCTCAATCCTTCTCCCCTTCATCTCTCTTCACTCCCTCAACCCCAGCCCTATTACTTTCTCACTCTGTCTATCTCAAAAAGAAAAATCCACCCCTAGAACGCAGTCCTGCCTTTTCATTTTCTCCTGGACTGGAATTTTTCCGTCTTATCTCTCTTTCTTATCCCCCCTTTTTTTGTCAGTCGCAGCTGGAGAACACAAGGATTGCAGTCTCTTAGTCATGTTTTTTAATCTCCTCTTAATAACCTCTGCTTTTTTATTTTTCATTGTGTTGCGAGGTGAGAAGAACTGTGTGCCTGTTCTATTTGTAATTCACAATCTAAGGCAGAGAGCTCCTGTCTGTGTCTTTGTCATCCAAACAGACGCCAGATCCTGTCTGATTAAGCTCTACCACCTTTTTATTAAAAGCACAAAAAAGCCCCTTTGTTATTTTTGAGGCCTGCTGACTGCGCCGCCTGGCTGGTGTAGGCACTGATGTGTGGGTGAGTCAACCATCAGGCATAAGGGGAAACTCTGCCGTGTTAGGAGCAATGGCTCCAGGGTGGGCAGAGAGGCATGTAGCCCCTGGAGCTCCAGTCACCTCTCTGTCTGCAGAGCCTGTATTTATAGGCAATACACACACCCAAACGCCCCCACACATGCAAACAGTTGTCTTTGCAACTGTGTAAGCCTCGTGATTTCTTAGTGCATGCTGCAGCCTGCTGTCCTTTCATTAGCTACTTTGACTCAACCTCTCGTTCTCTCTCTCACTGTCTCTCACCCTCTAGTTGATGTTTCGAGGTGAGTAGTGCAGTATACTATACATGAGGTGCCATGACTCAGTGTCCTAAGGCGTGCAGGAATTAGTTAGGTTTGAGTACTAGTATTACTGCCACGGGCTGCTGAACTGATTTAAGACCCTGAGCACGGCTGCTGTTTATACACACACCCACGCAGCCATACGCGCACACACGCACACACATATACAGACACATACGTTGTCACTTGTCTGTCGCAAGTATAATGAATAGTTCTGTGTAGCAAGCGCTGCGCTGAAGAGGGGAGGTGATGGATAATGAGTATCAGAGAAGCATAAAGTACACAATCACATCCCATGTACACTCACATGTACACACATGGCAGCACTCACATGTGTGCACAAACACACAGCACACACTGATAACACACCGCCACAAAACGGCAGGCTTGCTGATATCTGATTAATTAGGCAGACCTGGGTTTAATCCTCTCAGTTATTTCTTCTTACACACTCTTAGACACAAACACACCACCAGAATTTCATGAGAGTGTTCGCACCAACTGTAGTACGCTGCCTGGAGAGAGATTGAAGAGAGTGAGAATAAAGGTGTACAAGATGGATGGAATAATTTGGCTGGAAAAAAAAGGAACTGGAAGTAATTAGTAGATTTGTGAAAACCTGAGGTGTTTGTCACATTCTACGTGTTTGTGTGTATGTGTGTGGCCAGAGGCTCCCCTTGTTTCTGGGAGCCCAGAGCATGCTGGGACAGCAGGGCAGTGTGTCTCTGACCTCTCCATCTGGACCCTGCCTGGAGCTCACACTGCCTCGCTGTGCTCAGTGTGTCTGTCTGCGTGTGTGCATGAGTGTGTGTGTGTGTGTGTGTGTGTGTGTGTGTGTGTTTCTTGAAGGCAAAACCCTTCAGGCTGTGACTGTCCCTGAAACGCTCACAAACAAGCTCAATTGCTTTCCTCCTCCTCTCTCTCACTCCATACACAGCAACCTTACACCTCTCATGACTCTGTTCAGTAGCAAAGCAGCATTTAAGCATAATATACAATTTGTACAGTCAGCAGAAGGCACAGAGGATTGCTCCTCTTACTTCCATCCGCCATCTTGTACTGTCTTTCTTTCCCTCGCTGGCACAGCAACACACACAGTGCTCTTCTCCCCTCCCCCCACTCAGCGATGCAGATTACAGGCTTTGTGGTGTGTTGTCAGTGAGTGGCCAAGACTGTAGTAGCAGGTGTGTGCGGTGTTTGTGTGCATCAGTGGTTCTTGTGTGCCTGCAAGTGTGGGGATGTTTGCGTGCGAGTGCACGTGTTGAGGCTTGTGCTAGTGCGTGCTGGTGGGGTGGCATATGGATGCAGGGTTGGCTGGGCACTGCTATGCACACCAGGTGTGAAATGGACTGTTTAATTAAGTGCTGATGTTGTTGTAATGCATGCTGGGAGGGAGGCGGGTGGAGGAGGAGGAGGAAGCGTGGGGTGGGGTGGGTGTGTTGGCGGGGTGGAGAAGAGCACCTTCTGCCTGGCAGGGCCGGTGGCTGGCTATGCTTGGCTGTTTTGGCAGAGGTGGTGGTGGCGGAGAATTGGTAGGGGACATTTTTGTGAGGTGTTGTTCTCCTATCAAGGCTTCGTGATTCAGTGGGATTCAGCGTTGAAGCTTCTGGATCCCCCTCCCAGTGAATAGAGCCTGCTGAAGAGCTGTGGTGACTCTTTTTTTGGCTTTTTGATTGGGTCAGCGGATGAAGTAAAAGGTGCCATCTATGCAGGGACACTTGGCCACAGCCTCTGACCACAGCTTGGTTTGTTTGTTTGTTGCTGCTGTTGCTTGTATCTTTTGTGTGTGTGCGCATGTGTGGCTCAGCTTGAGCGGTCAAGTGTGGAGGCAGTCTGGGAGAGTGGGACTGGTAATAGAGGAGGCGATAGAGAAAGGAGCTTCACATTAATCACACACAGCTTGGGACTGAGACAGCGCTTGATTTCTTTCTCTCTTTCCTTTGCTCTTTCCTTCTGTCTCTACCTCTTCTGTCGCTCTCTCCCTCTCCCCCGACCCCATCACCACACCACGCACACACACCCATGCACACCAAGCAAGGGACAATCAGTACAGCTAATGAAGTGCAGGTTGAGAGCTGATGAGCCTATTTTAGACTCTGGGGATGAAGGCTGTGCTCCATTCCTCCTCCTTCTTCTCTGCCTCCTCAAGCTCCCTACAGGACCAACGTGTATGGCCATCTTCTCTCTGTTAGGATAGAAGGGGAGGAGCATATGGCAGAAATGACACCAGCTTGGTGCCAATCACATGCCTCATATATGATATTTCTCGTATCAGATGGCACCATGATGTGCGGGAGGGGTGGAGAAAGGGATTGGTATGGAAATTGGAGCGGGAGAAAATGGCCAAGAGGAAATCTTGGAGCAGGAATGGAAGCTTGATGAGGCAAAAAGGCTTAGGGACACACATGACTTTCTATGGTTGAAACAGGAAGATAAAGGGAAACGTATATAGATTAGATATTCCCTCACTAGTCCCACAACGGGGAGAAGATGCATATATGCAAACACGTAACCACCACTCTCTCAGGCATTTCCCTGAGCCCTTACCGGCTGTAAGTGTTGTAAATGTGTTCATGAAAATTGTCTGACAGATCTACGTCTGGTTGGCCGGCACTGTGTTTGATGAACAGAAGGAAAAGGAATTGGGGTGTATGAAGAAGTGGTGGGCGGGTGGTGGTTGCGTGGGGTGTTGTTAGAGTGAAGGAGGAGGGAAGGATAGAGGAATAATAGCTGTTTGTGTTTTTTTGTGTGTGTGCATACGTGTTGAGGATGGACGTCTAGAAGTGTACATGGATTCTGAAAGAATCATCTCTTTTATTTACTTCTTCCTCTCACCTGCATCTGGTCCTGCTCTCTTAATTATTTAGTCTGCCCTGCCTCTTCTCCTGTCTGCTTTTCCTCTACATGGAAAAAGAAGAGGAAGAGGGGGTGGATGGACTAGAGGTCTGTTGCTTGGCAGTTCAGAATCACTGCCATCACCCCCACTCCACTACTCTTTTCCTCTTCCCTCCCTCCAGCCTTATTTGTTCCCCCATCCTTGCGTATGCATGTTGTGAGTGTGTGTGTCTGTGTGTGGTGAATGAATAGGCTGTGACACTAGAGCTGTATTAAGTGTAGCTCCATTCCCCAGGCTGAGTGGGCTGCTATTGATTGGCCTAGTCTCGCACAGGAGAGTAATGGCTCTCCGAGGTGAGGGGGGGGCAGAGGAGGATTAAGCCACTAATTGCCATTGTGCAGACAAGATATGCCCCCCTCCTCAATATTCCCCACCCTGTCCCCGCCACCCACTCACCCATCTGCACCCCTCATCTCTCTCCTCTCGGCTCCATCTCACGCCTCACCTCGCACCCCTTTTGCACTCTCAATTTTTTTTCCCCCAATCACTCCCCATCTCCTATCATTTTTCATTTTCATGTCTCACCTCACATGTATCATCACCATCTTTCCCACACATGTCTTTTTCTTCTTGCCCCCAACCACCCACTCACACATAGATTTCCAGGTTCACCTCACTGCTATTATTGATTCTTTCCATTATTTAGTGATATTAGTTAGAATGAGGAGGTGTTTAAAATCTATCAATATCCTGACCGCACCCACCATAAGCTGACGTCTGTTAGGTTATGTTGCCACGGAAACGGAAGCAGGGAAGAGATGGCAGTTGGGTAGAGATCTGTGGTTTTAGTGTTGATGATGATAACTGGAGAGGAAGTAGACCTGAAACTGGCCTGAGGTTTCAGCTGCTGCTTCTTTTACATGGCTGCATGCAAGCATGTGGATGCACAACAGTGCACTACCTGCATGCGCACACATACAAATGCACACATTTCCTTCTGTCCTTGCTGCAGCACCGACGTGTGTGTCCCACTGAGAGGGTTGTGACCCAGTTTGACTGTGTAATGCTGCTCTCGCTCTGAGTGGAGGAGACGTACAGCACACTGTACTGTCAGGAGACGAGGCAGAGGCTGGGACAAGAAGAGAGGAAATGTAGAGACAACACACGGGTTAAAACACAGGACAGAGCAAAGGAAAATAAAGAAAAGAAGGGAAGACCGAAGGATTTAAAAAAGACAGAGAAGAAGAGACAGTGGGCACAGTTGAGAAGAACAGAAGATGTAGCCTGTATGGGGGGAGGTGAAGATGTAAGAAAGATGAAAATCATAGTGATGTATGGGTGTGAATGGGAGCATATCATATGAGAGCTTTGGAACTAAAGTGAGAGAAAGCGGGATGTGTGGAAAGCGAGGCATGTGACCAGACCGTGACCCTGCGCTACAGGGTTTCCCTTGAGGGCTTTGTTAATGTGGCACAGCTACAGCGCAGCGGAGAAGCTCATTGGGCCACACTTTTCACCACCTGCTGGGTGTGTGTGTGCAGTGGAATGGGGGGGGGGGGGGGGGGGGGGTTGTGTGTGGCTGAAAGCGCTGCTGACTGTATATACATTCAGTATGGCCGTTCACTCTCAAGCAGTGTGTTCTTGTGGTTTGTGAGTGTGTGTGTCCTGCATGTCAAGGCTGTGTGACTCTCACAGGGCTGCTCATCCTGATCACTGTCACTTCATAATAGAGGCCTAGGGCCATCCATCTGTGTGTGTGTGTGTGTGTGTGTGTATAATTTGTTGCCACGTTGCCATGTCCTTTTATTCCCTAGTGAAGGAGCTACAGGATCATACAGTACTGTTGCTACATTTGCGTTTTTATTTTTAGAGCAAAACTGAGACTATTAGCATGTCTCATCTTCTTTCTTTCGCTGTACTCATGTCATTTGTCTCTGTCTTACTCCAGCTGCATCTTCCATCAGCAGTGAGTCTTCTCCAGTGTCCTCCCCAGCCACCAACCACAGCTCTCCAGTCAGTACACCCAAGAGGGGTCCCCTCGGTCCAGGACCTGTCCTGGTTCCCCCGGCGGGCCACAGCGTGCCAAACACTCCACCTGTAGTCACCATTGCTCCAACAAAGACAAGCAACGGTCTCTGGAGGAACGAGGGACGCCAGGTAAAACCACATTCAGAAACCCCCTCACACTGACCTTGTGCCTGCTTTCTTCCTTTCTCATACTTCCCTTTTGTTCCTTTCAGTTGCTCTTCTTGCAGTCTCAGATTCCAGTCTGTTTTCCCTCTTTGTATATTCCTCTCTGTCACTTGTCTGGCTGTTTAAAGCAACATTCAAATGCTCTCACTCTTCAGCATGGCCACTAGCACAAACATGCACACGGACAGGCTCTCGAGGGATTATAGATTTTGCCGATAACCCATAATGTGGCAGTACGTATTTGACATATGTACATGTGACATAGCTGGATACCTCGCCCCCCCCCCAACCGCCCACCCATGACTCCATGCGTTAAACAATGCCAGCTGCCACTGGGACATCGAGGTGACAGCCTCAACGGCAGCTAACATCTGTGCCCCTCCAGCCCCCCTCCCACTTAGCCCTCTTGCCCTTGGACCAGCCCCTCCCAAGTCCACAGCCTTCAGCCTCCTAACCCCCCACCTCAAGCCTCACCCTCTTTACTCAAGCAGTCAAGTGCATCCTCTGCTTCGTCACCCTGTCACCCACTCTCTGTTACGTAGTGGGGGAGAGAGAAAGAGGGAGAGAGAGGGAGAGCTGCTTGCTTTGATAAGGAGTGGATTATGGATTATGGTCTTGCTTTAAGCCTTCTTATCTCAGCTCAGGGCTAATAGTCGAGGCCAAGCACACGGTTATGAACAGCACTCGGCCACATGCGGAAACTCTCCGAGACACTTTGACGGTTCCCCGGAGACAGAGAGAAGGGGGATAGCAAAGGGTGAGTGAGGAGGTCAGCCAGCCAGCAGTGTGTGGTAGCATTCAGGCCATTGTCCTCTCCCCTGGACAAACCCCCCTGACCCTCACCCTCTTTTATGAAATGACCCTTCCTTAGTTCAAGGGTCAGCCAGAGCTGGGAGGGGCAGGAGTAACAGGGGAGCTCTCCCAATGATGTCATCCTTTTTTGCCATTCCTTCAGCAGAGCAAGTTTCAAAGAGCAGAAGAACAAATAAACGGACAGAAGCAGCGTCCACACAGCCATATATTTTAGCTAATCCTCTGTATATGTTTGCATGCGTGTGTTTGTGTGCTTTTGCACGCTGTTTGTGTGTATGTGTGTAAGAGGTCAAGCTCAAATTGAAAAGGTTGTGTCACTGAGTTTGCAGTGCCTCCAGCAGCTCGGGGCCACCCAGCCAAAGAATGAGGAGGTTAAGGGAGGTGATGTGGACAAGGGAGAGGTTGAGATGAGGGAGTAGAGGTTGGTGGTTGGGGGGTGGTGGGGGCAACAGCGGGGATGCATCACAAAGGCTGGCGTCATAGCATCTCCCCTATTTCCTATTTCTGTGGTGCCGCTTCAACAAGCACATATAACTGTGTGGTCACAAAGAGTCACAGTGCCATGAAGGACACACACATACATACGCCCCTTCAAAGTGTCCCACTAACAAAGATGATACTGTCTGGAGCTTCCATTGCTAATTGCTGAGGATGCATCAGGGAACTTCTTGCCCCTTTTCTCCTGATCACCTTCTCTTTACCTCTCTGCCTACTTTTATAAGTTTTAGGCCAGATTTGGGTAAAATACCTGTGTGCCAGGAATGTTGGGAACAATGACAAGTGGACATAAGCAGCCAGAAATTAAGATTTAAAGACCAAAAGACAGTCTGATAAAAGGAGGGGAAATACAGAAAAAAAATTGTTATAAACAGAAGCAGCTGTCTGTTTTCTGGATCCCCTGTAAAGCGTCCAAGAAAAGCTTATTTGTTGCCGTGTGTACATATGTGTGTGTCCTGCTTTCTCTGTGTTAGAAGGCTTGATTAGTGTCTCTCCAGCTGAAATATGAGTCTGTCTTTAAGAGGGGGGGGGTGACAGGCAAGGCAGCGAAGGAGGGAGGGCTTGGTGCGTTGGCATTTTGCTTTAATGACTGCAGGAGTCTGCTCCCGCTGCTGCCTGTAATTGCTTTTTAATTGCCAATTTGGATTCATGGCTCCATCTGAGAGACGTAAACGAGCGCTCTACAATGCGCAGGGTCTCCCACCCTCGCTGAGGGTTACAGGGGCCTGGCTCACACAGAGGAAGATGGCTGTTAATGGATGTGTCTTTTAAGTCTGAGTGCTTGTATTTGTGCTCTGTACTGTGGATATGGCACACTGCTGGTGAATAGTGTGTGTTTGAGACTAGAAGGCTGTTTTTTTTTTGGCGTGAAAGGTAAAAATGGGATGGCTGGTTGGATGTGTAGGTGCCTGAGTGACTAAGGTGTCTCTCTAATGGGCATGGAAGGTTCTGTCTTTGTGGTGTGTGTCCTTTTTCAAGGTGCTGACCTGTTACACTTACACCTTTTGCATGTTTTTCTACAGCCGTGTGTCCACACATGCATGCACAGACACACAAACAGGGACTACACACAAGGCAAAGAAGATGTGCATACACCGTGACAGTCTGAGAGTTACACACACATTTTAATTTACAAACAAGTCTCTACATTTTTTAATCTCACATGTAAATGGGACTTACAGCAACCATATCAACTGTAAAAACAGGAAGCAGAAAATTGCAAAATTGCAGCAGCAGCACCACCATGCTTTGTTGTGTTACAGGCATCTTTGTTCCAACCACTCATGATGGGAAGAGTTCTGTGAAATTTGTTAGAAAGGAACAGTTGATTCAATTTTATTGGTAATCTGTGTCTGGCACTTTGCACCAATTGACGGTTATTGATCCTTACCCATGACTATGAAACCATGCTTCTTCTCACACACAAATGCTGTGTATGACACAATATATTGAACACAGATTCAACCCACATTTGATTCATACCAACTACTGGTCACCAGATGAATACCCGGTATTCAGAGTTCAAAACTTGTAATTACATTTTAACAGACCTATAGTGCATTGTTTTTCATTTTTGCTTTTTTATATATAATTGAAAATCTACTTCAGTTAAATGTTTACATTTATCTTTGTTCAGCTTTGTTGCCCTTGTTTTTAACTGTGGAGTCAGTGGAGTGTTGTTTGGTTTAACTTTAGCATTCAGTTTTGTATTTGGTCACTTTCCAATGAAGCTTGATGAGTGGTTAAGTGGGAGCACAGACTGAGGTAAAGGGGCTACATGGAAATATCACCATGTTATCAGGGTACCACCCACTCCTCACACACATCACAACAAACATACATACAAAAATACATCCACCTGTAGCAGCAGTGATTTTAGTCAAGAAAAGATGCCAGGTTTGCAAAAGTTGATGATCACTTGGTGGGATCAGTGTGATAATAGCAATTGATTTAAAGACAGACAGTTCGATAGAAAGCTGCTCCTCCTTCTATTACAGTTATTTTGCTAGAGAGGCATTTCTTACTTGTAATATGTACCAGCAGGGACACACAGTACATGAGTGCATGACTTAATCTGCAAGTTCATAACCATGTCTGTGTGCCTGCCTCAAATATCATGAAGGCTTTTACTTCTAGACAACCACCCATCAGCTTTTGCTAGTGTTGGACAATGAGGCAGATAAAGAACAAAAGACTTTGTGGGAAAAGAAGGAGAAGGAGCAAAGAGAAAACAGAGAGTCTGACATCTTGCTGCTCCCAAGTCACAATCTGATATTGACTTCTTTTGACATATATGAACCTCTTTTCCAGTTGGCTGCTGATTGGAAGGGAACGTCCATCTTCTCCCTGTGCTCATAAAGCTTGAAAAGAATGGAAGTGAGGGAGGGGGGTGCCTTAGAGTGCCTTACAGTTTAGTGAAGCGCAACAAACAGCACGGAGCAAACAGTAACATTAAACTACTGGAAGGGGGGGGGGGCATCTAAGAACCAAAGGGGGATGTGGGGAGTCTAAACATTAGAGGCATTTAAGATTGGATGTTAACGCATCAGTGTCAGACTGGGTCACTGGCTGTGGACGTGGAGGTAATGGCTCCCTAAATTGGATTTATTATTATCAGAGACACCAGTGAGAGAGAGGACAGTGCTGCTGTAGGGTCCCTCTCTAATTCCAGGGAGCCAAGAGGTTAATTTAGTGGGGCAAGAACTGCCGTCTTTGCTCCTCTGCTTTATGTCTTCATCTCTATATATCCTTTCTTCCCTCCTTCCATTCCCTCTAGTTGTTCCCTTGCCAACTTCAACTTGAAGTCTCGTTTTGTGGAAGATGAGATAACTGTTCTACAATAGCTGTGAAAATCCTCCCCGACTGTATATCCCTCCATAAACAATTTCCTTGTACAACTTACAAGGGTTGTAAGTTTCTCTGTTCTGCAATAGCATTTGTAGGCAGAGGGAAACCAAAGCTTCAGAAAATGCACTCCCACTCCCACAGCAGGATGTCTTTGTAGCTCTGAAACGGTGTATGTGCCTGCTGAGTGCGTATGTGTGTTTGTTGTGGGATTGGATAAGTGAGACCAGGCTTGCTGCCAAGGGGAGAGAGGGAGGTGAAAGAGAAGAGGAAAGAAAGAGGAACAGAGGCAGAGTGATGTTGCTTTTTGGAGTTTGTTGTCTTCCCTGTAGATTTTATAGTATTTAAGTTATATGTACACACTGTTTTGCCAGATCAAAGTCATCATCTCTCCCGAAGCACTGCTGTTGTACATCTACCATTACCACATCCTCATCGATCATAAGGATGACATCTCTTGTTTACAATTAGAGGAAAACAGTGAGGCCACTTTTTTTTTTACCAGGCTCTGCCTGCTTCCCCTGTTTGAACGTATATTCCCCTTAGAGAAATGTTGTTCCGTCTATTTTTACAGGGGGGTGGTTTGTGTGAGAAAGTGGATAAAAGTGCCTGAGGTGAGAAGAGAGAGTGAGGGAAGCTGCTGCACCACAAACAGGCCTATTCTTCCCCCTGTCTCTCCCCTCGCGGGATGGACTCCACGAGCTTTGACAACCGTGACGGTCACATGTCCTCACCAACAATAACTAAGACTATCTCTCTCTGTATCTCTCTCCAGGCTGACTCGGGGCCTCGTGGGGCCAGCAGGGAACGTCTGGGTGCAGAGGGGACCCTCTCCCAGGAAAAGGGTGGCCCCTCAGTCCCTGCCCACCTCCTGGGTAACCCCTATGCCTTTGGTCTCACTCCTGGTGCTGTCATGCAGGATTCACGTTTCCAACCCCTCAAGTGAGTCAGACACACTGCTCTGCCTGTTCCTCTGGATTTGCAGAGTTTACATGTTTTTTTAATTTAAAAGCAGCTTGTCCACACTTTGATATAACTCTATGATATTTATTCTCAATGAACTCAATTAAATAAGCAGCCTCAACAAATGTACAGGCATTTTTCTTGTTGACATTAGTTTTGGGAAACAATTTGAGTCTGTTTGGAGTTACTTGGTGTCAATTGTTGTCCATTGTCAATGTGTGAACAGTGAACTCCCACAAATCAAACTAACCATGGCTTTTCTCTGTTGTACCCCCTCCCCTTCTCTCATCCTCAGTCTGCCCAGACAGTTGCCTAATGCAGTGCCCCCTGGTCCTGTACCAGAAGAGTACCTCCGTGGTTTCCGGCCCTACGCCACGACTGAGGATGCCCTCCGCATGCCCTCTTTACCCTTGGGCCTGGACCCTGCCACTGCAGCCGCCGCAGCCGCTTACTACCACCCCAGCTACCTGCCCCACCCTTCCTTCACGCCATACAGGTATGCCTCTCCATTAATTTGTTTTGTTGACTTGGCACCCATTTCCTCTGAGAGCAAATTGTGCAAACCAGTGCATATGACTGAATTAAGTATTGGTACTTCTTAGACTCAGCAGTATACACATTAATGTATAGCTGACCTTGAATTCATGTTCCCAGAGGTAAAATATTTTGTTGATGTTATTTATTTGTATATTTATTTTACTGGAGGGGAAGTTTTATTGAGTGTAAGAGAGTTGAAGAGAGATGTGACAAGACAGATTGCAGTACAAATTAAAAACAAAAAACAAAAACAGGTTTCAGGTAAACAAAAGGCAAAGAAACAGAATGACAGATACAAAATGACCAAACTGTGAGCATCAGCATTGGCAGGAAGGACGTCTGTTAAAACAAAAGTAGTTTCGCAGTTTTAAGTGTCACTTAAAGCAATGAGATTTCTGCACTGAGCACTTAGGTACCTCTTTGCAACACATAATAGCGGAGTTTATCCTATTGGATGCACTAAATAAAAGCTTTTTATATTACACTATATGACCTGCTGCTGCTAAGAAGCCTCTGTTTGAAAACATCCTTGTCAGCTGTGTCAAAATGAAACTGTTTTGACAGAGAGAGATTGATTTATAAATAGACATACATAATTTTTTATTGCCAAAGGCTGCAATAATGTCATTTACAACCTTCAGAGCTGATGTAATGATGCTTTAGTGCTTGCTAAATTGCATTGCAGTTCCCTTATAAAACAAGCACTTCACTTATTTGACAGTTTTCCAGAATGCCTGTGGGTCCCGTGGTTGCATTATTGATGAAGAACTTGTATAATTTTGAAGCTTCCTAAACCAAGACAGTTAATTAAGACCCATTTTTCATGTCTTTACACAAGCAAGGTTATACCTAAGAATAAAATATATAGAGACACGGCTGGTTTTGCCACTTAACTCGAAATATCTAGAGCTTGTTCATGCATGACTTTTGAGAAATTGCCAGAAAAGAATCCCTGAGTGGTTTGTACATCTGAGATAGGACGTTTCCCGTTCTCACCATTTTGTTTTGTCCATTCTCTCATCAGAAAAATTAGGTTTTGTTTTAGGTACTTGGTAGTGTTCTTTATTGGTGTGACAGCTCAGTGATCATACAGAGAAAACAGTAGCAGCAGAAAAGCTATGTGCACAATTTGTGAAAAAAAATTAATTATAAATGTATACTCCATATGATCATGTGTGTGTTGAGAAGGACCCCAGTTGCTTTGGGCTATCACACAGGCTCCGTGCCCCTGGTCTGTCAAGCCAGCAAGATCAGAAGACTGCAGCACCCATCACACACTGTGCTGTAATGGATTTAATGAGGGGATGAGCAGTGGATGTCACACACATACACAAAAACACACAGTTGTGCATCGATGCACAGTCTTGCTGGTTGTGTGGTGCTTTGATTGAGGTTAGCAGACAGACACTGCTGCTTTCTTGAAAGAGGGGAGACCCTGTGATGTCGCTTCTTCGGGAGGCACACAGGTTAATGAAAGTGAATGCTGCACTGTCACACAGGGAGACTGACTCCTTCTTTTTCTCTTTTCTTTTTCTTATTGCAATCCTTATCTCCCAGGATGGATGACCCGTTCTGCCTCTCTGCTTTGAGGTCACCTTTCTATTCGTTGCCAGCAGGGGGAGCTTTACCCCCCCTCCATCCCTCCGCTGTTCACATGCACCTACCAGGGGTCCGCTACCCTGGAGATTTCACACACCCTTCACTGTCAGCGCTGCAGTCTGAGAGGTAAAGTCCCCTTACTTCGCCCATAGATGCAGTCACAAGTACATACCCACAGTAGATTGTGATTATGGATCGCCCTTTCCAATTTTATTGACCTTTCCTCTCGTGTTTCTCTGTCCACTTTGCTTTTTAGGCTTCAGCTGGAGGATGAGCTGCGGCAGAGGGAAAGGGAGCGCGAACGAGAGCGTGAACGCGAAAAAGAGAGAGAGCGGGAAGTGGAGAGAGAGAAGGAGCGGGAGAGAGAACGAGAGCGGGAGAGAGAGCGCGAGAAGGAGCTGGAGAGGGAGAGAGAGCGCGAACGCGAGAGGGAGCGTGAGAGAGAACGGGAGAAGGAGAGAGAAAGAGAGAAGGAGCTGGAGAGGCAGAAGGAGAGAGCACTGAGGGAGAAGGAGCTGCAGGTGTCCAAGGCCATGGAGAGCCACTATCTGGCTGAGTTCCATGCCATGAGGGGGCAGGAGGACCGAACCAAGCCTGAGAGACTCACCCCTAATCGGGCTGGTATGTGTCTGTGCTGCCCCTGTAGCTTCCTTAAGCTACAATAATACTGCTTGTAAACAAGTGTCTCTATAAACACTAAATATCAACTAGAGTTGAAACAAAAAATTTATCTGCAACAATTGATGATAATAACTTAGAAGAAATATTTAAAATAGTTTCAAGTTTTAAACTATTTGCTTAAAAACATTTGCTGTTTTTCCTCCTCTTCTACAATAGCAAACTTAATTTTGAGTGTTAAGACTGTTGGTGAGACAAAACAAGCATCACCTTGTGCACTTGTCCACACGTTTTTTACTATTAACTACCATTTTACAGACCAAAAAATATTATCGTTGAACTGAAAAAATAATCATCAAATGAAAATAATTGCTAGCCCTAATATCAAAATGTTAATACTGAACTTTCTTTCTCCACAGATAAAACCAAAGAGCCCATCCCTTCAGCTCCCAAACCAGTCCCGCCAGGACTCCAATCTTCAATGGTCCAATCACATCATCCTGTCCCTGGTCTAATCTCAGGCCACGGCCTCTACATGGGGCCCAGTGCTGTCGGGCCGGGGCTCTCAGCCTCAATGCTGGCTCAGAGGACCAACGAGGAGGAGAGGTGGCTGGCGAGGCAGCGCAAGCTACGGCAGGAGAAAGAAGATCGTCAGTACCAGGTGTCTGAATTCCGCCAGCAGGTTCTGGAGCAGCACCTGGACTTGGGCCGCCCAGGTGATGCAGCAGATCACAGGACAGACTCGCACAGGTGAGACAGCACTCACAAGGCACAACTTATTGCAGCCCAGCCATGATGTGCAGAAATTTCAAAGCCACTTAATTTTCGTAACCACATGCCATTGCGGTATTAATTTCCACATGACTTTACAGAGTTGTTTTGCTAATGTTATCTGATAGAGACAAGTAGTTCTGGGGTCTCTGTGACACCAAAACACATGCATGCTTTTAGTAGAAAAGACTATTTTTGGGGTGCTTGGCTGCCTGTCTCTTTTAGCCTGATAGGGACAGTTGTGCCTGTGTTTTGAAGCCTCAGAAGCTGGCAGGCTTTAGAAGTTTGTTTTCAGGCACGACTGGAAAAAAGATAAACCCTGTCAGAAGCATCACGTCTACTCTATTTCTGTCCATGCTTCCTTCCAGGGCTGACATGTAGGCAAACAGGCAGCTATGTTTAGGTGTTGATGTAGAGTGTAAAGTGGGGTCCTGATGACTGCTGTTTCATGAGTAGCGGATAGGGCTTTCAAACAGGCAGCGAGTGGGACGACTAAGATACACAAAGGCTAATTCTCGGCTAATCCTCTCAACCTTGCACAGCGTAAGCCCCCTACTTACCCTCCTTTGTTGCTGTGCCTGTGTTTGTGTTGTTGTGTGTGATTCAGAAGTGAGGTTGCGGTTAATGCTGAACTGGTAGGACGGGACTGATACACACGTCTGCTATCAGTAACCCTACGGTATAATCGCAGAATCACAGCTCACAGGCTGCAGATTGCAGATAACGCACACACATTTGCTTGCCCGCACACACACAGAAATGCAAACACAAACAGGAGGCATAGATAATTTGACTGGTCATGCAGTGTGCACTCCTGCCAGGTTTGATTTGGAAAGACGCTCGAGACAGTGTCCATCAGCCATCTGCCTTTCTTTCTTCCCCACTGTTGACTCTTCTTTTCCACCACCATACCAATATTCCTTTTCAAATCTCTCTTTTCAGCCTTGTTCACCCATAACCTATATATTCGTCTTTTTCTCTATCTCACATCGTTGAGTATGATTCCCTTTCTAACAATCCATCTGTTTCTGTACCCTGTTTCCCTGTGCCAGTCATTTTCTCCTCTGTCTGCCTGTCTGTCAGCAGAACATTTCTCCTGGCCTCTTCTTCAGTATAACACTCCCTGAACTCACCCTCTCCCTCTGTGCGTGTGAGTGCGTGTGAGTGCATGTGAGTGCCTGCATGCCACACTACAAGGACCTAACAGATCAAAACCAGGCCTGTATATCTGGAGGACATTGTGTGCCTTGGCCACATCCTCACTCTGCTCTGGGCTACTCTGTCTGGGCTTGATAACACTGTTGTGCACAGATACACAAACTCACAGACATACTGACAGGGATGAAGGGAAATAGGCAAGGCAAATAAGCACTGTGGTGTGTCTCTGGGCTGCACCTGTGATTGGAAAACATTGTTAATCAATTTCAGAGGAGATATGGGCATTGTACTGCATTTCTAACAGATAAGCATGGCCACTGTTCCATTGTATCTCTACAGATCCATACCAAATCACCATGAACCAGGAAGTCGGGACCTCCACCCTCACTTAGGCGCCCCTCCTCCACTCATCTCCCCCAAACCTCCTCAGCCACCACGTGAACACCACCCTCCGCCTCCCACCACCCTGTGGAACCCTGCATCTCTTATAGAAACAGCCTCAGAGTCCAGACGGAACCACGAGCCCTCAGGGATGGGACACTATGAGCTCAGTCGGCTGCCCCCAGGGCCCTCTAAATATGAGGATGGAGTACGACGGAGAGAAGGGGGAGCAATGGAAAAGTATCCCCCATTGAGAGGTCCTCCGGGCCTGCCGGAGCCCAGCACATTCCTTGCTGATCTGGAGAAATCCACCCAGTCCTTCTTCAGCCAGCAGAGGGCATCAATGTCCCTCTCCAGCCAGTATGAATTAGACGGAGCAATGAAAAGCAATGCTGGACTTAAGAGCCTCCAGGGACACCCAGGGCACAGTAGGCATGGACAAGGGCTAGGGATGGTTGCTGGGCCCGGGATGGGACAGGTAACCACACTAGGGATGGGTCCAGACACAATGCTTATCTATGACGAGTTCCTACAACAGCACCGAAGGCCTGTCAGCAAGCTGGACCTGGAGGAGAAGAGGAGAAGGGAGGCCAGGGAGAAAGGTACTCACCATAGGGATACTGTTGCTTTACATGTAATGATGTGTACTCTGGTATGCTTTAAAAAAAAAAGGCTTTATCGTGTTCTATGTAACCTCACCTTTTTTTTTTATTAGAGCATTTAAAAAGTGAGGTGTCAGTAGTGACCTGTATGTGTGCTGCAGGTTACTACTATGAGCTGGATGACTCATATGATGAGAGTGATGAGGAGGAGGTGAGAGCCCATCTCAGGAGAGTAGCAGAGCAGCCCCCACTCAAATTGGATGACTCCACAGAGGTAAAACACCTGCCAACACGCTATGTACGCTCTCTGTGCTTTCCTTTATACATGCATGTGCAATCATTCTTGATAAACCATTGCACTAATATTTTCTTTTCTTTGCCTCTTTTCACAGAAATTGGACTTCCTGGGAGTGTTTGCTCTGACCACGGTGGGCCGACGAGATGAGCTGGTGCAGCAGAAGAGAAGGAAGCGGAGGAGGATGCTCAGGGAGCGCAGCCCCTCGCCACCTGTCTCTCAATCGAAACGTACTCCTCCTCCTCCCCCTCAACTCAGCACGCGCTTCACCCCTGAAGAGATGGACCGAGCACCAGAGCTGGAGGATAAGAAGCGGTTCCTCACCATGTTCAGACTGTCCCATGTCACCATACAGCAGAGGAGAGGTAAGAGACTTTACAGTAATACACAGATGCCCAGTCTATGGGGTACTGGGGTACACACACACACACACACACATATACACATATATGTGTGTGTATGTATATACACACACACACACACACACACACTGCCCTGCGACAGACTGGCGACCTGTCCAGGGTGTCCCCTGCCTTCGCCCGAAGTCGGCTGGGATAGGCTCCAGCCCGCCCCGCGACCCTGCAAGGGAGTAAGCGGTAGATAATGAATGGATGGATGCATGGATGGATGGATGGATATATACATACATATATGGGTGATCTCTGAATATGGGTCTTTATTTTTGCTTACTGAGTTTATTAAAATTACGTTTTAAGAACAACATTATTTAGTGGAAGTCTCAACTGTGCGTAACAATGCCTCTTAGCTATTTTTAATTAAATAAGCCATGGCTCCCTTATTGTTTAAGTAAATAATTAGTGTGCCCAGGAACTCCATTGCTGTTAATATTAAAATAACAGAATTAAATGAAGGAAATAGTTTTAACTGACACTGATATATCCTTGAACATTATCAGTGTGCTTCAGCAAACTAGTTAGAAACCGCTGCATAAAAGTGCACGGAACTGACCCACTGCCCTTTACATGGCAGACAAACATTCCCGTCCCTTACGCATATCATGTCTCTTCTCTTTGACATCTCATTTCAGCACAGTAAATAGAGAAGGAAGACTGACTGCATGCTCATTTAACGTTTCGAAAGTAGTAGTCATTTCCAGTCAGCTCTACAGCTTGCTGACGCTTCACTTCAGCTGAGCTTTGCCTGCTTTACATGCGCTGCGCTCTCATTAACATGTTGGCTCGAGCCTTGAAGGAAATCATAAAGGGGTCAAACAATGAACATGTCAACTTCAAACCCTCATATTATATGCAGCATATATTAAACCGTGTATGCATAATATAAATGAAAGGTGGAACGTGTGGTCCAAGGTTCTGTTTGTAGACACACACAGTCTGATGAAGAATTGGGAGTGGCAGCAGTGGGCTTACAGTGATCCTAGTCTAATCCTCTTGATTTACTGTTTGCTGCCTACAGATGGCAGCGCACAGCCTCCCACGCTGTCAAGCCACACTCAACTTCCTTTTACACACACATACTGGGAGAAATAGGTGCTTTTGAAATTGTGAATGCAGACAGGACTTTTGCTACAAAGATTTTGAGGTTCTGTTTTTCTCTCTCTCAGATAATGAGAGGGTGGTAGAGCTGCTTCAGGCCATTAAAGAAAAGAGCGTAACATTGGACACCATCAGACATGCCTCTCATCCGCTGTGCAAGAGCCCTCCAGTGCAGACCTCTGGTAAGATATGAACATAAACATACACACTTTCCTAACAGGTTAGATTTATTTTCTTCTGTAATGTAGTTGCAGCTAACGTAAGTACATTTTCTAATTGCTATGTTCCGTCTGTAGTAATGTGGATCTTGACCTCCTCATGACTAACACATGCTCAAATTGCAGATTCTGCATTTGCCCAGCCCTCCTCTGAATCAGAAGACCAGCACAGCGTCAAACCACACAGCCCCCCCTCACATTGCCCAGCATCCCCCAATGGCCATCCAAAACCCCTTGGGGATACATTAAGACCAAAGGAACCCCCTTCTCCAGCTGTCTACCCAGACAAGGCCCGGGGGCCCAGTGAGGGACCGATCTCTAAGAAGAGCTCCAGCCTGCTGAACAGCTTGCGGCCCCCACTCCCCCTACAGGCTAAAGAGGGCCATCACAGCGTCAATGGACGCACCAAACCCTGGGACAGCTTCACCCCAGAGGAATTTGCCCAGCAATTCCATGAATCTGTGCTTCAGTCCACTCAGAAGGCTCTGCAGAAACACAAAGGTAAGCAAGTCGGGGCAATAGAGCTTTGTCTCTGATGGTGGCTAATGGACAGCAGGACAGCAGAGACACCATCTTCCAGCAATAAGACTGAGTTGCAACCTACAGCTCAGTCAGGAGCATTCTTTTCCAGTTAATCAATAAATCATTTAGTCAGAAGAAAAAAGAATCAGGAATTAGTGTGATATCTCCAAATTGTATGCTTTGTCCAAATGCATGATAGAAGAACTTAATTGTCTATTAACAAAGTTGTTGTTGATGCATATATTTTTGTTTATTTTATTTGCCAAAAATCTTTTGCTTAAAATGTTGAGACTTATTTTCTTGATTTTCTATGATAGTCAATTGAACAGCTTTAGATTTTGGACTGTTGGTCTGACAAAACCAGCAACTTGGGCTCTGTGAAATTGTGATGGGCATTTTTCATTACTTTCTGACTTCTACTGTCAATTAATTGAGAAAATTATGAACAGATAAACTAATAGTGGTTATTTATAGCAATAGACTAAAGTAATTCTTTCACCGCTGTTGAAATTAATAATAATGGCTGAAATATGACAACCCTCCCTTTTCTTGTTAGGTGGAGCTACTGGGATGTCGGAGTCGTCCCACCTCCAGGAGTCGTCTGTTCACTACAACATTCCAGAGCTTCAGAGCGCCCCTGGTCGGCCACCGCAGCCGCATTCACAATCCCACTCAAATGCACATTCATTTCCCCATCCGCCCTCAAACACTCACCCTCAGCCCAACGGGCAGCACTTCTCTGCACCCCTGCACCGGGAGGCTTCAGGGACAAGGGAGGACATGTCAGGTCCAGATGACTCTGAGGAGGAAGAGGATGAGGAGGAAGAGGAGGCTCCTGCCTCCAAGTGGCAGGGGATTGAATCTATATTTGAAGCTTATCAGGAATATGTTGAAGGTAAACAGCAAACCTGCTGTGATTAGCTGCTGCTGCTGCTGAAAACTCTGCTGTTTCATAGCCCCTAAAAACCATCAATATGTTATTGTATAGCTTCATAATTTAGTGTCTCCCCTTTTCCCAGGAAATATTATGTTTTGAGTTAAAAAATTTTCATCCAAAAGCAGCAGAGTATAATTGCATATTGTTTGGTCACTGAAGTTAATAAAAATGAATTGTGAATTTCCCCACTGTGGGACGAATAAAGGCTTATCTTATCTTATCTTGAATAGACTTGGTATTTAACAGCTGTTGTAGTGTTCTCTTGTCACTAGAGGGCGGTATTCACCCTTTCACACAATTTATGTCATATGCAAATAAATGAGTAATCAAGATTTGTACTAGATATTCAGTCAGTTCAGGCATAAGATCAGTCTTAGAAACAAGAAGACACATTTTTTTCTCTGTGCTAGTGACTTGGGGTAAATTAGCCTTGTAATATCTGCTCTTTAGACTGCACGTAAAATGGATTCTGCAAAAAGGCTTTTTTTCCTCTAACCTCCAACTCTTGTTTTTTCCTCTCCATTCTCTGTTTGGTGTCGTCCTCTAGAGCAAAGCTTGGAGCGACAAGTGTTGCAGAACCAGTGTCGAAGACTAGAAGCTCAGAACTACAACCTCAGTCTCACTGCTGAGCAGCTGTCTCATAGCATGGGGGTAAGACACAAACACACACACAGGCTGCTGCTGTTTTTGTGTCTTCTGACACACTCTATGTCACCTTTAAGCCCAAATTCATCAATGCCTGCTTCCTACACACCTCTCCACACATAATACACAGTTAATACCCCATACACAGGATGGATCAAATTGCACATTTGAATGAATTTGAATGCTTATTTGCAGGTTTTCAAAACAACATGAGGGAACTAGCAGAGTTCAAAGATACCAAATATTCAGTGAATAAATTGCAAGTGAAAAACTGCTAAAGCCTATAATGTGGCAAGAGGAGCAGTTTTGAAAACCATGTTAGCACCCAGTATCACAAATCCAAACAGTGTTCATTATTCTCATACTGTGGTTTCTCCTTTGTGCCTCACTTTTATTGATGTCATAACAGAAATCCAATCCTGTTGTGATTTTGTGTTAACTTCCTATTTCATGTCTTCCCTCACTTCTACCTTGGTCGTATAGGAGCTGATGTCGCAGAGGCAGAAGCTGGCAGTTGAAAGGGAAAAGCTACAAGCAGAGCTGGAACACTTCAGAAAGTGTTTGACGCTGCCACAGACACATTGGCCGAGAGGCGGGCATTACAAAGGCTACCCTCCCAGGTGACCCCTACACGCCGACCCGATGGCCCCCAGGCCCACGGCCGCCTCCCCTTTCAGACTGACACCCAGAGTTTATTTTTCATGGCCTGGTCCACATGGCTCCACGGAGGAGAATATGGCTGGCTAGATAAAGAATGAATGAATTGAGTGAATGGATAGATGGGTGATACAGGACCATACAGTGAAGGACGGGCAGTCTTTGGATTGTGGCCATCCAGGGACTGTGCCACGAGCCACTAACGCGTGCCAATGTAGCCAACCCCCGACATCACTGAGAGTACGGGGCAGGAGTACCTGAAGATCCACACAAATACACACACATGCACCTGGTTTTCACACAGTCTTCAGTCCCTGCTGCTCTGTTGTTCAGTCCCTGCATCCCTCGCCGCCACAGCTACACAGACAATCCTGCCAATGAGGGAGCAGCTACCCCAGGAGGGGTGTTGTCAAAGAGACTTGAATGCTCCAAAGGCTTCTGGCCAGTCGGGATTGATTTTTATCACAGTGGCCATGAGCTTTTGAACTGGAAATGCACTTAAGAATAAAAGCTGAAGAACTACCTGGTGGTACTGTGTTACAACAAAGAACTGTTTGAATTAGCGAAGAACTTAGAAAATGCACATTTTTGGAAAGAATTAAGGAAATGTTTTATTTCGAAATAGAAAATTTGAGAATAAGAATTTTAAAAGGTGCTTCAGCCTTGTATTGTATATAATATGAAGACTTAAAAGAATTTTGTATGTTTTTATTACTTTAATCATTGTTCTTTTAAAAGAAAAAGCCTGCCATTTTTATATGTTTATGCTTTTTTGGGGGGTTGGAAAAGAAAGCCTTGCTTTTAGTGTTTGTACTGCTGCTGGCCAGAACAGCTCATTTTGAGACATTTAACAGTGAGTGAGAGAAACAGGATACACCCCTCCTCTCACTGCGCAGCTGAGACCCGGCCACAGCCACCTCATCTGGCATCTGAGCTCAGCATAGCTTATGTAGAGGTCCTGAGAAATGGCTCCTGCCCTCTCGTCCCCCTTCCTTCACAGCAACATGTGTCTCTCTGTTTTAATGCCCCTTTCAACAACTCCTCTGGTCAGCTTCACTGCTGCTGACCTCACTAGTTAGCTTGTGATATTCTCAAACAGAAACCAGTTGAGCTTAACAGTAACATAATACTTTAGTCACTTTGACGTACTTGATTATTTTGTAAAGACATGAAGAGTCTCTTAAGCCGCCAGCTGATGCAACTGGTTCTTGATGCTTTATCCAACCATCGGACCTTTCACTTCACTTTGTAGGACATTATAAAGGGTTGGACTCAAACAATACGACACCTTACAAGATCAAGCCCTTATCAGCAGCCATGAGAGGACATCGTGCCAAAATGAAAAAAAAAAAAGAGGTAGCATTTTGGATTCTTAATTTTAAATTGAGTTGCAATTAGGTAGCCAAACATTCAAACCAGGATGGCCACATCTTCCACTGCTGGACCCCACTCATCGTCTTACTGCATCTACCCGTTTGTAGGACCCTCGCTATCCAAAGTTGCCAACTTGTATTCAATAAATCACACAAAAAGTCGATTCAACCCGGGCATTTCCTGGTCCATATAAAATCATATAAAAGGTTTCGATTTACCTGGCCTCATACCTGTTTACAACCTCCACCTGCCCTTCATCCTCCTTGTCAGCTCTGCCCTGAGACTCAGTCACAAGTTTTACACTGACTTTCTACCCTGTAACTTATGTTGCCTCAGCCTTATGTATGTGCAAGGACTATAAATCATTGTTTGGAATTTAAGGGGCTTTACTCCAGCTGCACAAGTTACAATGGTGGGATTGGTGGTGTTAAAAGACTAGAGAGATTTCAGTATTTCAAAAAACTTAATAAACTTAAAGCTCATTTATAAAAAAGGAAAAAACAAAGAAAAGACTGAAGCACAACTACCCCCAACACACAATATATTAATTACAAGTGCCTCAAGAATTTGGGAGCATGTGAATGAGTTGCAGTTCACATGATGGACATTCTACACAGAACATCAGTGATCAGGGACTTCACATTTTACATTGAAGCATCTACTGTATGTCTCACACCTTTCAATTATGCGCATGTCAAGAACTGACACCGAACTCCTTTATCCAAATTCATTTAATCATGACACCTTTTTTAGAAATGAGGCCCGAGCCAGTTCACAAGATCAGGAGGATACTGAGTGTAGTCTGTCATTTTTACAGAGCAGAAGAGAGCCAAGAGCGCAGCCTATCAGTTTATGAGGGAGCACGCATGCTGAGGTAAGCTGCCAACGACCTGGGGAGGAAGGTGCAGTCCACTGAGCTCCTTACCCAGCCTCCCTGTGTCTCCAACCCACGCACGCCCATGCAATAGCCCCATCACTCAGTGGAGGATGTCTAGATGCTGTGAAATCCTGTTTTTAAAATGTACTTGTTTGAATTCATTGTAATGTAATATATTCTTTGTTGAATGTAGTAATTAGGTATTTATGAATATATGGCTGTGATTTCAGACAAAAAAGAAAATAAAATATTTCAAAAATGTTCAATGTCAACCTGTGTCTGTTTGTGGGGGCAGATAGGTGGTCAATTCCATGGGAGGGCAGAACACTAAAATCATTTTTAAAAAATAGGACTGATATTCCAAAACTCTTCCTGGCAAAGACTCTTCATTGATCTTTTGACTTAATAACAAGTTTAACTTTCGACAGTGATTCAAAATCTGAAATTGTTGGGAAAAGTTTGGAAAAGAAGTGTACACTTATAAACCTAGACATACAAACAAATACATTTATTTTGTCACTTATTGTCATATACAAAAATGATGGCTACTAGAATGAAACTAGAGTAAGGAACCTAAGTTAAATTAAATATGCACATATTTCAAACGGGACATGTATCCAGCCTACGTACTTGTAATGTGTATGCATTAATGCATGTTTCCCTCTAAAATAATACAACCCTTTAAAAAGGCTGAGTAAAACTCATTTAGCTTCACTCAGCCATTTACATAAATCCCTCAGATTCTGGTCTTTTGGGTGATGAAGTGCCTGGTGAGTAAGTACACACCTCAGTCCATGGCTTTAACACCAGTCTTCACCAATTTCTGGGACAAGATTCAGATCAGTCCAGCATGCCTGGATCTTGTGGATCAGTAGTCCGTGAACTGTCCCTTACTTGATCCAGGCTGCAGGTTGGAACGTAGCTTGTACATGCAGTTG
Organism: Centropyge bicolor; assembly: GCA_037975185.1. Taxonomy (NCBI): domain Eukaryota; kingdom Metazoa; phylum Chordata; class Actinopteri; family Pomacanthidae; genus Centropyge; species Centropyge bicolor. The sequence continues at coordinate 21,424,329 of JBBMOC010000001.1, forward strand.
AGAGAGTCAAGAAGGAACGCTCGGATGGTGTTGATCTCCATCAGAGTCAGATTGTCCAGCTAAAAAGGGAAGGAAGAACCAGAGTGAGACAAGAGACATGCTCCGTTTTAAACAAGTAAAAATAGCATTCTGTCTCTAATGAATGCTCTGGACTTGTGCTCATGTCTGCTGGAACCTAAGATGGCAGGAAAACAGGAAGCAGAAAGGCCAGAAGATGAGAGGATAAAAGGATAATCCTAATTATTTTGCAAGACACTGTGTTTATGACTGATTAAGAAACAATCAAGGCTCTCCAAGGTTTAACTTTACCTAATGAATGAGCTGTTTATCACTTGAAGAAGCTCTTCAGAGAACAAAAATAATTCCAAGGCGATTACATTTTCTTGAACGTCAACACAACCTCCAGTGGCCATTTGAATTAATCAACTAATGGATGATTCGACTAATTGTTTCAGCTCTACAAAATCATTTACCAATTTGTGGAAACGAAATGCTCAGTGTATGATTCTTCATCATCAGTTTTACCTTGGCATGAGCCTCCAGCTGACTGATGAAGCTGTCTGTGGAGAGGCGGAGTTTAGCAACACGTGTGTCCCAGATGTCTTTCACCAGCGTGCGGATCTCATCTGCTTTGGGGATGTTGTCAGAAGCACTACAGAGACACACAAAAGCCACCATGTGAGGTACAGTGCTACACAGGCAATAAGGCAGCTTTTTAACACAATGTTTGATTCCTCTAAACACCATGAGCAAAATGAAGGCCTATTTCCGCATTGCTTAAGTGAGTATGACTCACTAGTTCAGTAACAGTTTGGTCAGCTCCATGTAGTAAGGACTGGGAACAGGCGTGAAGGCTTCCTCTTTCCTCTCAAGGTCTCGCATCTCCTCCAGTTTCTCTGCACAGTATCAAAAGCAAAACAGTAATTTAATGAACCTCCATCACCACAGGGAAGACATCAGCATAAATGTCAGTATCTCTCAGACGTGCTTGTCAGGAAGGTTTCAGTATTTTCAGCATCTGGTGCTAAAGGTTTTCAGGCTTTCTGCATTGCTGTACTGTTACTCAACAAGGAGGAGTAGAATAGGACAGGAAATGGAACCTGAAATCTTTAGTCTTAAGATGGGAAATATTTTGCTTTCTTCCTGAACAATAAATTGATCCTACAAACAAGGACATCCTGTGCAGCCAGAGCAAGATATATTAATTTCCTCTGTGCCTTCAACCTGCAGTCTCACATACACTGTCCTGCTGCTGTAAACACTCACTAAAACAGCTGAAAGTGGTCCACAACAAATGCACTATTTACTCCTGCTTCAGTAAGGTTTGCCAAAAAACAAAACAAGAGGCCTAAATGTTTTAGGAAATGATTTGCCCCCCAGAATGAATGACATGTATATAAGATGTATGTCTTCAATAGGAATCAATGGCTGGAATAGCAAGTCTGAAAATATTAACAGATTTGTCAAAACAACAAAAGGAAATGATCTCATTGTATTGCCTACTTCTGCTTCTGGATGAATGCAGTAATCTTTAATCCCATCTTTACTACAAATCATCACCTTTTTAGCACAGTTTTCTCTGCGTTCAGAACTTTACTTTTGTTTGTGAAAAGCTTAGACTACAGGCCAGTGATAAAAAGGCATGGTGTGTGGTAAGCCTTGCCCAAACAATCGGAAATGTTTTACAAAGTCCAGTGGACGAAATCCAAACGTTTCCAAACATAGCAGACGAAGCTGAATTTGTACAAATAATGCACAAGACACTGGACTTTCTGAAGAACTGATGTTCTGCAGTAGTCTTCTAACCTAGTATTCAACAATCCTGGCAGACCTGTGTGCACTGTTGTATCTTACCCACATCCATCCAAGCAGGAGGAACAATTCTGCATTTCTGCCTCTGTTTCAAGTTAAGAGCCAACCACATGGGAACATCAACCTGCAGTCCGGGGTTGAAGGGACCCAGGTCTCCCTGAGGACACAAAGATTTTAATCATCCAAAAGATTGAAGTTAGAAGCACCTGACTCCATTTGAGTGGCACGTAAATATTAGCATTAAGTACATATATAAACTCTTGACTTTTCAGTGTTTGATCATCAGACTGGGAAGTTTGGCAAATGCTAACGTTATCCATTGAGCTAATGTGGCTAATGTTATCCAGTTCCTAGTATTGGGTAAAAAGGAAAATAAAGTCTGGACAAATACAACTGATCAACTCACCCCGATTAAATAAATCTTGTCTAGACTGAAGTTCGGTATTATCGTCACCATCTCTTTCTCTGCCAGAAACTCAACCTCCGATGGATCCATCTCTGTTTGATTCACTCGATTAGTTTTTTCTAGAAACTTTACTCTCACGTCAAAGCTGATAATTCTTCCCGCGCTGCAGCTGCATTAAGCTACACTGAACAGGATAAGACATCTACGTCATCACCAGGAGACTAATGTCGTTCTGTGAACACTTCCTGTCGGAGTATTCACTTTAAAAACGTCGGAGTGTTTGTATTTAATCCTCCGCATTTTGTGTATCTGAATCTTTGGAGATATTTTAGTTTAAAAACTGTGTGTACGAACTCGTCAAAAAATTAATGACTACTCATCGGGGATACGTCGTCATGACGATACTAGCCAATACTTGATTTTTTCGCTTTGACTGTCCCGGAAAGAAGCAGTCGGTCATGTGACAGCAACAGTTACAGGTAAATGCCGCTAGATGGCAACATTCACTAAGCGATAAATAGGAGAGGCACGAGATGAACGATATGTTCTTTCTGGCATTTCTGGACTTGTGACACAATAATGTTTCTCTTTGATAAACAAAGTTAGCAATCAGAAGCATGTATTCAGCAGTTGTTAAAGTATTCAGAACTTCTGCCAAAAGTAGAAGTTTCCACACACTAAAAAATAATTTTATTAAATACAATCATACTTATTTATTAAATAAGTATGACTAGCAAAATGTATTTATAAAGTTATATGTTATGTCTGATGTGTTAATATGTTTGCATTTTTCAATGAACTCATCATATGTACTGTTTGTAAAATCTGTATATTTAATAACTAACCATAGCTGTCAAATATATGTAAAGAAGGATAAAGCATCATATAGTGGACACTGATATTGATTTAACATACTTTATCATTTGATTAAAAATGTATATGACTGACCACCAGTCTGACTTTGATAAATGAACTGATTTGAAGTGTTGTACACAGTTTGTAAGTTGTGGATTTAATTACCTAATCTTCGAGCTGTGTGGAATAATCACAAAGCGTTTTAACTTGGAAACAATTAGTAGATTGATCAAATCAATATATTTAAAAAGAGTCTGACAAAGACTTGGATAATTTCAAAAGTCGAGTTTTATTTTACATTCAGCTCATAAAATGTCTGTAAAAAACTGTCCACAGTTATTTCATTAATTAGCTCTTATTGGTTAATTCTAATCTCAAATACAAAGGTAAATCTGTATCTTCACATTAAGTATTTAAAAAATTTTTTTACCATTACCTATTACATGGTAGGATTTAGAGTGGCCATTTAAGTATAAATAAATACTGTAACTAATTCTTAAAACAGATCTGCAACATAAAACAAAATTCACACATTCCTGTGATCTGATTCAGTGTATTTCTGAACTGATCTTCCAGAGCAACAATCAAAAGCCAATATGCCAACATGCAAATCATTCAGAATGACATTCTGAAGCACACCAGTGGCAATAACAGGACGCATGCATCATAGAACTTTTTTGTATAAGCATTAATTATTTAAACGTCAAATGTCTTGAGTTAATCCTCTTATTGTTATTGCTGGTGCATCTACAGAAGGACTCGAATTCTAATGAGACAAAACCTTTACAAGTCCTGTCTCTCTGAGTCCATGTCATCTAGATGTTCTTTTTTTTTTTTTTTTTTTTACTGTTTCTTAATGAAACTGCTCACAGACATCTTCAGACTACAGTGTGGATTTTGTTTCAGGCTTAAAACAAACTAGAAAGAACATATGTTTTATCATAGCTCAGTAGTATAATCATCACCTAAAATTATTAATAATTTCAGACTTGATCTGTGTATGACTACTGGCTGTAAAATTTAAGAGGAAAAAATATCCTCAAATACTCTAGAATTTAACTTAACGCACCCAACTATGAATAAACACAAACCATTGCAGAAAAACAAAACAAAAATCATTTACGTTGCATTCAAAAACATTAACTGCCTTCATTTACCTCAGCATCACCTTGTAAAGGTGGACACGTGCCAACAGTGGCGCTTGCCATTGACAGATTTTGGCCTAACTGGTCAGTGCTCCGCAAGTACCCGTCAGTACGGGGGCCTTTTGATGGAACAAAGACTATGCGTTCAGCACTTTTGTACTCCTGTGCTACACAATAAGTAGCATCATGCATGCTGAAATGGCAGCAATATTTGTGTGTGTGTGCCCTCCTCCTGACTGAGGGTCTTAGCACAGATCCAGGACGGACTTGTTGATCACAGGGTTGGTCCAGTCATTTCTTAGATCATCCAAGTGATTGTCAAAGTCAATCAAATTCTCGTAGGATCTGCCCTCTAACAGAGCAGATGTGATCTTCTGTGCTTCGCTCCAGTCCTCAAAACAGTCGCTGGAAGACAGACAAAAACATCAGTTTAGCAATTAACACCTTGATCTCTACAGTGTACTCCCTGTTTGAGGTGCACATACAATCCATTACAAGTCTTGTAGTTAAATAGCTTTAACACTTACGAAGTTACTTCTCTGCTCTTCCACTTATTTTCATGATGATCATAGATGAGCACAATGGGCTCAAAACAGCTAATTGTTAATCTACTGTTGTCCACCTGAGGGGAAAATCAAAAACCACATTTAAAAGCATATTATAGACTTTTGGATTGATTGTTTTTAATCACCTTCCAGGTAGCCAAACATTCATTTTCTGTCTGTACATTAACAAATCAAAGTGTTGTTTCTCATTAAAATAATAATATATTTCGAAGGTGACAGTTAAAAAGCACTTTTGGAGTCAGCACTGTATTTATATTTACTTAAACAACTTGTGGTAAATGGACAAAAACTTGTGAAACCACTAGTGCATTCCATTAACAAAACCAAAACAAATGATTTACTATTACCATAACAATTGCTGCTTCACTGAAGTTCTCTGAAATCCTGGCAGCCACTTTTTCTGCAACTTGGTTGGGTCTGTAAGAGAGAGGACCAAAAATTAAATGCATTAGAAGATTCCAGAGGGCACAATTTATAACTGGTTGTTATCCTGAAACTGCAGGGTGCCAGTGTCCATTTGGTTGTCTGTACCTCGAATCCTTTGTGCGTTCATTGGCTTGATAATATCCAGCAATGACATAATTATTTTCTTTACACCAGGTATCAATCTGATATGGGAACAGGGGTCATGGAGCCAACATGAAAGAACAGAGAGACAGCAGAGGTCAGACCGAATCCATTATTAACAAGGGAAAGAAAACAGACATGGAACTTCTTTTAATTTCCAATGTCTTAGGTTCACATAGTTTAACAAATGTATTGTCATGCAATCACTCTTTGTTTAAAAAGATTATAATGCATAATGACACTTTTCGTTGGAATTGCTTTAGAGAGCTGTTGATTAAACTATATGATTTTGGTATTATTTTGAAATCTGTAGTTTGAGGTGCCTTTGTAGTGTGTTTATACTGAGCTGATCTCAGTATTTAATCTACAATCATTGATATAAATAGGTGGAACACAATACCAAAAACACCTGTTAATGTAACGCAGCGCCACGAACTACTAAAGGGTCATGAAGCTGAATCAAACCCCTACACACCTGCATCACTTTAAGCTGGGTGTGCCCAATAAATTGAGTGTACACGCTAGTTGACTTACGAGTGTTAAAGCTACTTCCAGCATCGGTGCCAGAGCCAGAGTCCCGTGAAACAGCGGCACACAGTCCACACAGAGGACCGGCTCACTGTGGCTCTCCTTCTTCTTCTCTTTCGTCTTCTCTGCCACCAGCAGCCCGTTCACGGCGCAGTGAGGATACTTGGCAGCATGTAAAAGCATCTTACAGTAAGCCTGGCTGGTCAGCTGAATAGGCATGTTTATGTGAGAAGTTGAGTCTCCACGATGAGGAAGGACTGCTGCCTGCGACGGGTCCGTTAGCTAACGTTGCATACAAAAGTAGATATCTACCTCAGCAGCCACCTTCCTGCCAGAATACGCGGCTGACGATGTGTTGTCTAACGCGTACATGTAAGTTTTACAATCAACAAAAACCGCCACAGTCTTTTTTTTATGCTAAATGAAATGACTCAGTCTGACGGACTCCGGCCATGAGAGCTAATCTTACAGACACCTTCCACTCGCTTCTGCAGCACCGGTGCTGCCGTACATCAAAATGGAAGTGTCGTAAACACAGACTGCATAATCGTAAATCTAGATCGCCCTTTTACGTATTTCCGTTAACAGCCGACTTCCTTTCAGACCATCGGCTGACGGGAGCAAAGAAAAGTAGGTTGTATTCTAATAGCCTCTTTTACCTACAGACAAATCTATCTCTTTGAACCTTACTTACACTGTGGCTTTATACAGAGTCAAAATGTAAGTAATTACTCGAGGTGAATTTGAGATTTTAACCGCTATAAGCAGTTGTGTAAATGTGACTTTGTCGGAGCGGATCAGAGCTAGAACAGGCTAACGTACCGGCTAGCTGTTGTTAGCTTTTAGCATCGGATTCGTGAAGACACATGTGTTGCGTAGATATTAAATGTTATACTTGTCTGCTTTAGCTTTATATAAATGCAGTCTTAACCAATGCGCAAGTGTTGAATTAGACAGTATCGACTGAAAGAAACAAGTATCTCTATGCTTATTTTTTCCCGGGCGGTATGACCTTGTGTTTGCAGCTAAGCTAACATGAGCTTAACAGGAAGGTGCAGACAACGCTAGACCTTTGGTTTGGACCCGGAGACTGAACAACAACAAGTCAAAGCACATGTAAATAAATTGTTGCGATGTTTTATTTTATATACAAGCTGCGCGACTTAGTTTAAATGCAAAAAGTGACACAAAGTATTTAAAAGGAGCTGTCAAATGCCGTCTATCGTATTATATTACAGATCAAAAGCCACTTAATTGTCCTTGAAATATTCTAACACCTGCCACGTGCAGCTTAACATAAGATAATTACTTACTCATTATTTTTCATGTATCAACTAAAGAAATAGGATATTTCATGGCAACATGGTAACATAAAAAATTGCTGAAAGTCAAAAGACGTGTCACGATGTTGTGTAGACATACTGCTATGTTTAAAAGTATGTAGATGTTTTTAACGAGCTTGCTAATGTCTCATATGATGTTTTCCACAGAATGCTGGCCACCAGAGCCCTTCGCCTTCTTGGCAAACGTGCCATTTCCACGTCTGTCTGCCTACGTGGAGGACATGGTGAGTGTGATTTGAAATGCAGTGTCTTCTATTTTTGGCATAATCACTTTTACTTTTCAGATATCTACACTGATGGTTACATCTGAGTCACAGAGCCACAGAATGTGTTTTGTGAATGATAAATCCCCAGTGACCTTTAAAAGACCCATACATTTTCTAATTCTCATATTGTAAAATCTAAAATACAAATCACTGTTGAACGTATTTTACAGCAAATCAAAGTCCTTCAACAAATGTGCTTTACGAAGGACCAGAATTCAGTGAAATGGTTTTTCCTTCCCAAATGATGTATTCTTATTACATTGTACGTAGAAACATCTCTTTCCACAACACAATTCCACCCTGTAATATGAATCTGGCTGGTGTAAAGGACCTACTTTATCTCTCCTTCTGTCTCACCACTACTGACACTGTAGTGATTTCCACCTGGTACATAAGTACTGGCACTGGTATTAAAGTTGGATTAAAGAATTTCTACATTGTAAACATGTTTTTCAGCTTCCAGAAAAGCATTTGACTAAATGCACACCTATTTAAAGCATTTGTGTTAGCATATTTTCTTGGGCCAATCTACTTCAAGCACCACACTACCTGTTTTCACAAGTCTCAAGTTGCACATCCTCAACCAAATCTGAACCAATCTTGCATGTGTTCTTTGGTATTCTAAAATGAAATTGGAGGTAGGTTATGATTTCATTGGCTGATGAAATCACAACCCACCTCCAATTTCATTTTAGGCTACAGAGTAATTTAGCCAGAGAGGATTTTTTTGCCTCATTACTAATAATAATTACCAGATTCAGAGTTGGCCTAAAATAGCAACATACTTTAGAAACTGAGGAATACTACAGGTGACAGAGAGCAAGATTCACATGGCAAAGAACACAGCAGTTCACAGTGCTTTCTTTTTCAGTGTTTAAAAGTATAGTCTTATAAACAAAATTTAAAAGAAAGTAATATTAGACTTTACACTTGACAGAGAAGGTTGCCACGAATGAAGGCATTAAATGTTAAAACTAATGAGTTGTTCTGTGTCCTCCCCTGCAGGTGTTGCCAAGGTAGAGCCCTACACTCTCCCTGCCTACTTTGACCAGCCAGATAATCCCCTTCCGGATATTCGCTATGTGCAAAATTTGAATCAAGAGCAGAAGTCCCTGAAGGAGAAGGAGATGGGCTCCTGGGCTGCACTCTCTAATGAGGAGAAGATTGCATGTAGGATCCAACTGCACAGCACTCTATTCTCTAATGTCCATATCTATTTGTCCATTAGATTGTGTTCTCAGCAGATCTAGTATTAAGTAGCAATGTGTTAATGTTTTGGGTTTTTTTGTTTTTTTTCTGTTAGAAGTTGAATCATCTGAATTTTCTATGTTTCCTATATTCAGTGTATCGCATTAGCTTCAATCAGAGCTATGCTGAGATGAACCAGTCATCAGCAGAGTGGAAGACTGTGATTGGAGGCGTGTTCTTCTTAATCGGCGTCACTGGTCTGCTTGTGATCTGGCAGAAAAAGTATGGTACGTCTTCCAAACAGTATAATGGCAAGATTGGCAAGGATGTTACAAGGTTTGATGTAGCGATGCCTTTGTTTTCCCAAATATAATTTTTTTCAAACAGAGAGGAATGCAGTCATCATTTGTATTGTCTCTTTGCAGTGTATGGGCCTGTCCCACACACATTTGATTCCGAGTACAAAGAGAAGGAGCTCCAGAGGATGTTGGACATGAGAATGAACCCAGTGGAGGGCCTCGCATCCAAGTGGGACTACGAAAAAAAGCAGTGGAAATAAAGGACCAAGAGGACCATAAAACATACTTGAATATAAGGCAGACCAACTCAACAATACAAGATTACCTATATTTCTGTATTTATCGGTTGTCCACATTACCTCAGTCTGTGCATTTTGGAAGAGCTCTTCCTCTTAAAGGTCATTGTGTATTATAGAAAAAAGAATAAAAATGGTCAAACTGATAAAGTCTTAGTTTTTGTTTGTGTTAACTTTGTGACTCTTAATGCTTTGACATTAGAGATAGAAGGATAGTGGTTTCTATCAGATTTTTTAACTGTAATTGTATTGTCATTAGTGTGATTATGTACAGTCTGGTTACATACAATAATTTATAGGTCATTTAGCCCCAAGTATTTTGGTTTCTAAGAGGAGACACAATGTCATTTTAGTTTATTTGTGAAATTGACTTGAATATTTCTCTTATGCATCATCAAACCACAAACATGAACTTGAATGTTTTTATATAGATGGGCAGGGACACTTGAGACCTTAAACACTACTTTGTGGCTGGGAAAACATACTACTGAAACCATAACCTTTCTTTTTAGTTCCAGTTAGGATTAACATTGTCCTAAAAATACGCTACATGAAAATTTATTTTAATTCCAAAATACATCCTAACGTGTTATCAATTCAGCTGATTAATGCAGGAAAAGAAATGCATTTATTTATATAATGTATATTAAAGTTAATATATAAACAACATAATTTGCTGACATTGTAGAAATAAAATTTGTGGTGCTGACGAATGCTGGAATTGACTTTAATGGTCAGTTACAAAGCTAATTGTCATGTCAATATTACATGTAATAAAAACAAGTCTATGGGGGTAGGATGGGTATATAGGGATTACAAGCGGGATTACGTTTTTTTTGCTTATTTTATGGATAAACTAGTACTAAATCGCTGACTTTTGTATGAACATTTCAATCTTCCCTCTGAAGGTGAAAACCATAGGTGAAAACCGACAAACTGTAGTCGAGTTTAAGACAACTTGCTGTGATTTCACTACGGGACTATTTTTCCCACTTGCCTCTGATTGGCTCTTATCCTGACGTTTTTTTATGACCTTAACTATCTAGCCAATCGTCTGTCTCTGACCCTACCCAACTGACAAAACTAGCCAATCAGAGGTGGAGTAGGGCAGGTCTTCACGAAACAGAAGAAAGTCAAGCCCGCGATCGAAAATTCTTTTTCCAGGATGGCAAAGTCATCACCCGCCCTGCTCTGACTCTGATTGGGTCGTACTTCATTAGTTGGGCTGGTTTGGTCTTGGCATGAGGCATGATTGGTTACAGTTGGGGCAAGAGTATCACGGCAAGCCACTCAGAGGCAGAACAAGGCGGGGAATGCATTCGCCGTCCTTGGAAAAAAATATATGCCTTCCGTTGTTTCACGTCAAAACAATCCGGAAGAAGGTGCAGCATGACGGAACTGTTGTTGTGGCTGGGAAGAGGTTAAGGCTGAATTAATCACAGTACTGTTTTAGGCTGGATTGTGGGACTTAATGATGTTGTTGACTAGAAGACAAAGATAAAAGAGACGAGTGAAGGCTGTTTTAACAGTTGGAAGTGAGTCAGCCAAGCCTCGCGTTTTGGATTAAAAGTTCATATTAACGCATCGTAGCATTTCTAGATATTAAAGTTGTAGCTCATCGCGGAGAGGTTCAAAGTCACCATGGGCAATGGAATGAATAAGGTAGCGTTTGATTTTGTTTTGTCTTCAGGTGTTAATGTTGCTGATGTGTAGTAAAGCTGTATATGGGTGCATCTCTTGCTTAACATGAATCAATGAAGCTACATGTTTTGCTCTGTCTCACACTGATACCGTGTGTAATGTAAATAAGCCAGAGCATACATGTCAGAGATTGAGTGCAGAAGCTCAAAGTGCAGCAGATAGTTCAACCCTTGAATGCTACTTAGGCTGCCTCTGGGTTGAGATCTGATGACATTTAAAAGGATTAGTTGGTTTCAAGATGTAGCTTGTTCTTTCAAATGAATTGAATGATGATGCTCTGCACAGCAGGTTGGTGTAATGCATATGAATGGGAGACTGACTCTTAACAGGAAGGCTTGGTTTACACTCCTGAAACGCCATGCTTCCACCCTGCTGCAGTGCCCAAAAGCAAGGCACTGAATCCAGGGATGTTGAGGCTGACCCTGACCTCTGACCTATTGAGGGGTTCCTGCCACTTTGCGCTGAGGTTCAAATCAATAGATTGTTACAATATTGTTATACTTAATTTCAATGCTACCCAGAATTTTAATCTACTAGCCCAGCTGTGATACTATGACATTCATGTTTCCCTTTCAGGCAATTCGGAAAGGTTCACTGCTAACATGTAAAATTAAATTGCTGCCCAGTATATTAGTTAGTCAACAGAAAGTGAAATACATTTTAACAAAATATGCTTAGCAGAATGTCTCTTTGAAACCTAGGTCACTAAAGTAAGACCAGTAAATTTGAATTTTGACATTGAATAAGCAAATGAATTGGTCGTCTATATTTCCATTTTCAAATGTTGCAGCGATATGCAGGCTGTGCTAATCATACATTTTATTAGTGTGAATCCAGTATATAATTATCTTCAAATAACTCCTGCTCCATGGTACTAGATCCAAAGTTGTACATCAGTGGTTTCTTGCTACTCATCTCTTGGTCCTGATAATCATGCATCGCTGCTTCAGGCCTTGTATGGCTGTGGGGAATGTTTCCTTTGCTGGTACTTGGTTCTTAAGCCTTAAGCTTTAAATCCTATCTGGCTCAACCCAGGACATTTGTTCCTTTTCAAGTGAAGTTTTTGAAGGTGGACTGCTATGAATATCTAACCTGCAACATGTCTGTGAATGCTGCTTCACAGGTTGTCGATGGGCTCTACCTTGGGAACATAAGAGGTAAGTCAAACTGGATGTTACTTTGATTTGATGTTTCTTGATTTGATACGGCATAGCTGAGTCAGACCAAGTTTTCAGTGCCAAAGGCAGAAGACTACCGTTATAGGCCATATATGAATGTAGGAATAAGTAGTTGTGATTGATAACACTATACCATTAGTATTTATCAGTATATGATGTTGGCTTTTTAATTCAACACAACATATTTTTCAAATAATAGGGAAAAGAAACTTGCATTTTGTGAATGAGATAAGATATTCCTTTGATAAGATAAGATATTCCTTTATTCATCCCACAATGTGGAAATTTACAATGTTTACAATTTGAATGTGTGAATGTGCCTTTTACAGTACGACATAAGGTTTTAACTATCAAGCATCAGATTTTGTAGCTGAAAGTTCTTCTCCTGTCAAACATAGATTTCAGAGTCAAAATATTTAAATGCTTTAAAGGTCAACAGGTGTGCCACTTCTCATTTAATGTGGCATTTATACTTCTAACTTTAGCTGCTGCTGCTGCTAATGGCTCCACATGATGGCACAAGCATAATGAGTAAAATTAGTTTGAGTGACAGGAGCAAGTGACCACAGGCCTTACTGTACCAAGTGATGTTGCAGGACACCAAACGACTCAGCTCAGTTGTTGGTGTGAAACTTGCTGACAAGACTCTGCTAAGATGTATTCTTCTCTCTTTTTGTCCCAGATGCAGAAAACAAAGAAAGTCTGTCTGAGAATGGCATCACCCACATCCTGTCTGTGTACAACAATGCTAAGCCCGTGTTTGAGGTCAGTGGAAAATCCATGTTGGCTAGATCAAACTATCTGAACTTCCTGTGGAAATTTTACCTGGAAATTCTGGTTATGATAGTGCACCTACACACACACACACACACACACACACACACACACACACACACACACACACACACACACACACACACACACACACACACACACACACATATATGTGTCATGTCATATGTGATGTGTCCTGTCAGCCAGCTGGGGGTGGTGATGAGTTATGTTTAGAGAGGTTTGTGCCTGAGATGGACAGTTTACATGCCGAGTGGTGTGTGTGCGCACAAAAGTGAAGTTTCTTTAAATGGTCAAATTTGATGTAATTACAAGGTAGTAACTGAAGTGTGAGATATTTAATTTAGAGACAGTAAAATGTATCATTAGACACAATGTCCTCTGAGTTCTTCAGTCACCCATAATTTTAGCCAGTTGTGTAAATTGAGTTGGAGATTCACAGGTAAAATACAAATATGGCATGTATGGCCTATTTTTTTTCAATATTGTTGCAGTTAAACAGTTTTTCATGTATGTTTTTCAGGATATGACATACCTTTGTATTCATGCAGCTGATGCTTCCAGCCAGAACCTGTGAGTAAACACACAACACACAACACACAACACACAACACACAACACACACACACACACACACACACACACACACACACACACACAGACAAAGACAATTGGATGTACTCATGGTGCTTGTGCCTCATATTTTAAATGTCCTTTTCCATATGAATTTCTCCAGTAGTGATGAGTTGTGTAGTGTTATTTCAACACTATTACCCTCTAGATAGTGTTCCCAGGGTGTGACAGCCCAGTGCAAACTATTACAAAGGCTTTTGACAGTTTAGAAAACTGATTTATAGATTGCTTTTCCTGCTGGTATTTTTGAGCATTTACTACTAAAATGATGTGTTCATTTTATGCTGAAAATGCCTAAATGTAAGCAATACTGTAGAGGACAAAGAGACCAGTATCTCTCAGTTCATTTAAATAATTTATCTGTTGTGTTGATCTCATGACTTGTAAATATATTAAGCAACATAGACCCTTCAATAACGTATTAAGTAATGCTCCCAAAGATTGAGCACTAACAAGAGTTTTAATTTTCAATGTTTGTTTTTGCATGTGTGCGAGAGAGAGACAGACAGACAGATATGGAGTGTTTTCAATGTGTCATTGTTCATCAGGAGGCAGACTCAGTGTTGAAAGAGACATGAGCTGTCCCTCCGCCCTTGCAGCGGTCGCTAACACAGCACATTACTCATCGCATTGATTATTTATTTCTATGTTGGGTCTTTGACCTCATGCAGCACTAGCTGCAGTAATTCTGGATCACGCACTCAACATTGGCTGAGGATACAAAGCAGAAGCATCAATCACCCAAGGCAAAAGAACAGTCTCACATCTTGGACCCCTGTAGATGACCCACTTTGAATTCAGTGTCAGAGTTGGTGAGGAATAATGCTAGGGTTGTTGGTCTGGTGCCTTCTACTGCTTAGTCAAGGTTCCTGCACAGAGGGGAAGGGTTGCATAAATCCTCAGTGCATTATGCCATCCCTGTGGAGCTCCTTTCTCACAGGAGGCACATTGCTCTATACACCATCCACAGGTCAGAATCTGCAGTGACAAGAGACTGTACAATGAGGGCAAAAGTGGGGAAATCGAGTGCAGACTGAACACTGGTGTCAAAGGGGTTAGTGAATCCCCATGATCAATATGACAATATACAGGTCTGATGTGATACTGAAAGTTTATATCTGAATGCACTGAAAAGGGGTTTGGGGCTTTTGGCCTGGACTGGGAGAGTTAACCCTGTTTGTTCCCAGAAATGTGAGTATGACTAGAGTTCCTTCGGTAGAGGAACTCTAGTTGCTTTAATTTGTAATAAAGAAAAAAGACAGAAAACAGAGCTGGTTAAAATGTAAGTTAATGAGAATTGAGGTTTAGCGTTTGGTTGGATGTTGTTGATTGGGTTGGGTTGGAGGTGTCTGACCTCCACTGTCGCAATCAAGTGTCCTTCCCTCAGGCAGCAGAGGAAGGAAACCTTAGTGTGACATCTGGCTGTTGGCCTCGACCACCCAGGGCTTTAATAAACCCCCTCTGTCACAATCAGTGGTCTGACTGACGGGAGCGGTGAGGCCAACTGACTCCCCACCAAGCTTACCAGAAGCTATGGAGCCCCTATGGTCAGGTCTGATGGCCCCTCCCATGTGTAAAGTCTACAGCAGGGACCATCTTTCTCACAAAGGCTCAGTTTTTTTTGGAGCAACTGTAACGGTTTGTAAAACCTTAAACTTCCTTAAAGCTCTTGGGATGAATGTCAGGAAGTGTGCTTCATCTGTACAGCCCTAAATCACAATTACTGTCTTAATAGACCTCATTACTCACCTTGTAAGAAAACATAGAAGTAGAAGTTAAAAAGAGTGACAGCCAACCTTACACCCTAATGAGAACAAGGAAATATCTTACAAAACTTGATTTGATGAAGATGAAGATGAACAGTTATAGATCTTGGTCAGAGCCTTAGAAATGTCCATTTCTATGATTGTCAGGCATGTAGCTGGTTAAATGTCATCATCAAGGCCAACTTGGTCAGCATTGCCACTGATGTTGTTCAGGTTGTTGATGTCAGCACCTCTGAATTAACACAAAATGTTTCATTGGAGCTGCCTTAAATGTTGATTTATATAGTTGCTAAAGTGCACATGTACATGTTTGTGGAGAGCCAGGTATTCCCCTTTTTTGTGAACAATCTCATGACAAACTATGGTTTTAATGCACAGTGTGCATTTACCATGAAGGTGTAAACTCATTTGCATTAAAGATTTTCAAACTTAGATTTGCATTTGTGTGTGCATGTCCACCATAGTGGTATATTTTTTTGTTCTAAAAATCATTTCTTATGTGTAACAATGTAGTTATGTTAAATTTCACCGGACATAAACATGCATTTGCAAATGTACGGTCGCTCAACAGTTTTTTGTTTTCAGTTTTATTCTCCAGATTCAGCTGGTTAAAACCTCAAATTTTTGTCACAAGGTAATTTTCTGCGTATTAAACAAGATGGCCGGAAACCTCTGTGCTAGGAAGTGCTGAGGAGACATCTCTTGAAGAGGAGATTGGATCTCAGGAAGGAGGAGAAAAGAAAACTGGCAGTCAGTCTATTTTAGCACCAGTCTGTTATTCTGTCAGCTATTGAGTAACCAGCATCTGCTCGTCAGGAGACGGTGCTATCAGCCATGCACTTCTTGATTATGCAAAACACCATCAGTGTTTCCTGACAGTGAACAAGTTGGATGTTTGAGGAGCAGTTGCACTACATTGTGCTGCTTAGCATTCATTTCTATTTAAGACTTGAATTCTGAGGACTTCTGTGATCTTAGATAATAAGCAGCTATTTTTCTGTTTCTTCGTGTTTTGAGGTTGGGATAAAATAGAATTTTAATTGTGTATTTCTTAGCTCTTTTTTAGATTCGAGGAGAAAAATATGTAAACATGAATAACCTACCATAAGACAGGGGGTTATTTGCTGTAGTTTTGTTGCCAAGTTAAAAGGATTCACTTGATCACTTTTAAACACAGAATAAATGAATGCTGGAAACTGATGTAATTTTGCAGATAGACAAAAACGGGGACAGTTACTTCCCTTGTCTGTCCCTGCTGTCTGTGCTCTGGTCTACCACAGAGCAGACCTGACCTTTTTATCACATGACAAGTTGGAGTAGTTGAAAGAAAAAAAAAATACTCCTTGACATGATACTTTTAGCAAAAATCGATCAAAACTAAATGTCTGAGTGATTTTTCACTATGTTTGAGAATTACCTGCAGTTTCTACAGTCAAAATCAGAGTAGTATTAGGTTATCATAGTTTCTGCAACTTACTTGAAACACAAAGTTAGAGCCTCAACACAGGGGTTTCAGTTCAAGGTGTCCTTTCTCATATCCTATAACATGTTACCTATTTTTAGCTTTACAACCCGTATTCCACTCTACTGTAGCAAAAGCAAGCTAGTTTCCTGATTTGATGAGCAATAGTACAAAAACTATTCTTGATTCAGAACATTTGTTTCTATACTTTGCACCTCATGCCACAGAAAAATGTGTGCTATATATAAGTTTTGTCACTTGGAAAGTAGTTCCTAATATAATAGGTTGACGCCTTTTTTTATTCCAGATTACAGCATTTTAAAGAGTGCATCAGCTTCATCCATCAATGTCGCCTGAATGGTGGAGCTTGTCTCGTTCACTGGTAGGTACTTTTGTCTAAAGCTGTAAACAGCTCCTTCTTGGTATCTGACAATCATATCGTGTTTACTGTGGATATAGGGATTTATTAGAGCATGCCTTAAAGGGAAGAACCAAAAACAAGTCAGAGAGGAGCAAATCAGTCATCAGTTTTTTTTAATATATATAAATATAGTAGCTAAAGGTACAGTTTGAAAACACTTCAGTATCTGTTATTTGCCTATTATCAGTAAGAAATAAGGTGCTAAAATCACTCTATGACTATAGAGTCATAGAGTATACTCTATGAATTACCAAGCCTTGTGTTTTGCTTTGCTGCAGCCTTGCAGGTGTGTCCCGCAGCACTACGATGGTGGTGGCCTACCTGATGACTGTCACTCACTACAGCTGGGAGGAGTGTCTGTCTGCGGTCAAGGCAGTTCGCTCCTTTGTCGGCCCAAACTATGGCTTCCAGCAGCAGCTGCAGGAGTACCAGACGACGCAAGTCTCAGAGGTAAACACGCGAAAGAACACACAGTCATAATGAATGCACACGCAATAGACCTACAGACAGCATCCAGTCCTCTTTTATAATTTGCAGTGGTGCTGCCTAAATTCAAACTTCATCTTTTCATGTTTAAAAATGTATTATTCTGTGAGTGCTTTTGTGTATAGTGTGCTGTTGATGATTTCTCAAGCCCACATAGACATGCAAAGGAACTCACAGGATATGATGCATACAGCCATCACACTACACTGCAGTGCTCAACCTGTCTAGCTGAGATTCTCAGCTAGAGTCAGAACTAAACAGCAGCATAGTGCATCAAATAAACAAGATGCTCTTCTTGCTGTTTGAAATGGCTCAAAAATATTTTTATATGATGTAAATACTGTATATAGTAGTATAGTTAAGAAACAGCTAATCAATCTGTAATATATAACACATATCATCACAGATTTGGGAATCTTACTTCAGTATATTTACATTATTCATTTACTGTTTTATGAATATTTCATAATTCATTCTGAATATTAATTATTTTACTGACATCAGAATTCAGAGTGTATTTGTGAAGGGACATTAACTGCAAAGTGTGACCTGCCTAATATGAGAGTATTTTAAATATATTAGCTCCGTGAGGATCTCTACAGTGGATTTCTGTTATAGTCGGGTGGTTAGTCAAGTAACTTTTTAGGCCGCATAGCCCAAGATGCCTTATAATGATCATGGCGTTGCTTTGTCTAGTTTCACTTTAAAGAAATTCACCACTTATAGGAAATATTAGTTTTAACTTCCTGGTTTGGAGTATTTTTTTTTCATGCAGAGAAAATGTTGAGCAGTGTACCTCAGAACAAATGACAGCTGCACATATTAAATATAATGTACACATAATAAAAATACTGTTTCAAACCTTTGAAGAGTATAAACCATATTTTCATATTTTAGAGAGTGTATTCTATTTTGAGGCAGTGAGCCTTTTACTATTGGCAGGATGCATTTCCATATAAAAACACTGTAGCTGTTCACAGCCTTTAACTTTTGCAGCATTTAGTTTGATTAAGTTTCACAGCATTAGTGTTTATTTATTTATTTTTTTCCAATGGCTCTGACCCTGTCATTGAGTAGAGAAGGGGAACTGCAGGGGGTTTGCTGGGATTGCATTAGCTTGGTACTGCTCATCACGTGTTTAGCATTACTGTCAGCATATTGCAACATAACATGACTGAAAAAAAAGTTGCTCATTGTTTGTAGACCTTGCGCTGATTTCAAGGATTTAAGGGAAATGGGATTTCTGTATTTGTACCTTTCCCACAGCTGCCTCAGATAGAAAATGCAGCCCTTAAGATGACAGTGATTTTGTCACTAATGCAGCTGTAACAATATTGAGCATCACAGTATCAAGGCAATGTGAAATACACTGAAGTGCACATCTTATAACTGTCTTCTACAAATGAAATGAAGAAAACCTTCTACTTTGCTGTTCATAGACATACTGTAATAGTCCAGTGTGGGGTATGAAAACAGGCTTACAAACCTAAGCCGAATGGGCAAGAAGGCCAGATAATCCTGTTTAAAGATGGCTAAAAGACCGTCATATTACTGCTTACATTAAATATGTATATGCATTGTACTTAATTATATGTTTGTCTGTTTTCAATCTGATGAAAGATGTTGGCTATGAACCTGAACTTTCTCACAGTTAATTGTCTGCATCAAGTGCACCTTTGGTCTTAACTTCAAGATTTTGACTTAGCAGAAGAGCTTTACCTGATTGTAATGCCATCTCCATTTGACTTTGATACACGTTTCATTTTCACTTTCAAGATGACACAATGACAGTTATCAGAATCTTGTGCAACAGGTCATATCAGCCTGCTTTTATTGATGTCTTATCTTTATACTGCACTTTTGATTCTTTATTCTTTTTTTGTGTTTTGATGTTATGAGTCAGTGCTTCGCTGCTTTGGTTTTTGAGTTGAGGTCGACAATGCTAATTTTAGGAAGATGAATAACATTCAGAGCCACTTTCACTTCATTGTATTTCGTAAAGAACAAGGTATTGCACAAAATAACTTATCATTCCTGGAAATCATTTGAGAAATTCCTCGTTTTCTTTGACCAGCTGCTGTCGATGAACCTTGAACTTTTTTCTGGAAAGGAAAAGGCTTCATAATGTAACACAAACACATTCTACATTCCAGTGACAATAAATAACAAAATCATATTTATAAAACTACCTTTACATACAAATTATGCTTTAGTATTTATCTCCAAAAAGCCATTACTGACCACTACATCAGCTCAAGGGGTCTTCACATCTCTCTGTGACCTGACCATTACATTTATGGGATCCTAAATCCTCTCTTCAAACCCACTCTTCAAATAATTAAACAATGTTAATTTAAACTTTTGTTTGCTTTGGTGGGGGGGGGGGTTGTATTGTGGATGCTAAGAAAGATGAATTGAAGGCAGCGGCTAAGCACTAAAAACTCGCACATCCAATGTGATCAGGCTAAATCAAAGCTTGTGTATAACTTCATGGAAGATTACACCATTCAACAATTAAATGGAGACAAAAAGACACATTTCAAAGAGTTCTATGTACTATTAAACACTGTAATATAATTTGATTTTCACACAATGACATTTGATGAGTTAGGTTCTTAATCTGTCCTGTTGTCCCCAGTACCGAGCTTGGTTACGGGCCAGCTTCCGTCCCAGTCCATTTAATGACCAGGAGCAGGTTGGTGCCCTGCTGAGTCAGTACACAGAACAACAGGAGAGCCAGAGAAGAGGAGCAGACCAGCACTGGATAAATCAAGGTGTCTGTGCTTTGCCGTCCAATCCTGATGATCCTGAAGGCAGCAACTGAAGCACAGGCCTCCCAAAGTCCTGCCTAATGCTGTCTGTAAATGGCAGTTATTATTATTCTGTACTCAATTCCAAATCAACCCCACGTTGTATCCAACTTTAAGGCCTTTGTACAACCCTGATTCCAAAAAGGTTGGGATGTTGTGTAAAATGGTAATAAAATCTGAAAGCAGTCATTTGCAAGTAAACCATGTTTACTGACAGTGGTTTTACTAAGTGTTCCAAAGCCCATGTACTAATCTCCTTCATACAATCCTGTAGTTGTCTTTGTACTTCTTTTAATTGACCATATGTCAAAAAAGGGAAATTATCACATTCTGTTTCTTTTATGTGTTACACATCTTCCTAACTTTTTGGGAATTGGGGTTGTATCACAAAGCATAGGATGAAATAAATGCCCCCTTCACGCATATGTTTTATACTTTTATTTGCACCTGTCTAGTCATTTTGAAGCCGTGGAGGCTGATTTAGAATTGGGCTACAGACTCTTGTCCACTACAAATACCGCCCATGCTCCTTTAACTAAATACAGCCACAATATGGGTATCGGTGCTCACAGACGCCTTACTCTAAACACCTCAGCACCTTAGCCATGATGAATAAACTATACTTCCATGTGGACTCTTTACACCTGCAATGTTCAGCTTGGTAGCCTTAAAGACGTGACTACTTTGTGCTGTCTTAAAAGAACAATTTGTCTCGATTTATGTGAATGTCAAATCTCTGCTGGTGTACAATGAAATCTACATATCAATGAAAATCAGATGCCAGTTATTCTGGCCCGTTATTCTGACATGTACCAGTTTGCAGTCCAGTCCTGGCTCTTAATTTTACTCTCAACTCTTTGATCAACACTGCAGCCGTGGAAGTTGGCATGCCCGCTGGACTGGCAGCCTAAAATTTGTTATTATGCACAACTTATTGGCAAATGTGTAAAAGCTATTGACATTGCATGTACCAGTAAAGTACACAATAAACAAGGATGGTCATGGTGTCATTAGTGGATATACATACGGATGTTATAACAATAAATATAACACTGTTGCACATCACTGCCCATGGCGTAAACAGCATTTGTTTACACCCAGTTAGATACTGTTCCTTCATTCAAGCCTTCTGCACACTATCTGTACCAATGTCTGCAACAGTATCCAGAGTATCCAGAGGCCATTTATAGACTCACAACTGGGAGTAACACATGTAAGATGGCAAAATGTTCTTTTAAGTAATACCTTTAAGCTACATAAAGTTTAGCTGAGTAAAACTATAACTACACATGAAGGATTTCTGCAGTCCAAAATGCTTAAGTCTTCCTGATTTTACTGAAGCTCTGATTTATCTTTATTGTGACAAAGCTGATTTTTAGGTAATTTGTGTCATGAATTCGTGGATACAGTTAAATGTTTTAATTGCATATTTATGGTGTTTTTTTGTTGGTGTTTTATAATAAAAAGCAGAGATTGACAAAAATATATGGAAATGCTAATAAATCTGTACTATCAACACCATGGTATCTGTCTGTGTGTAAGTAAAAGAAAACCACTTACTATATACATGGCTAATATTATAATTACAAAGCTCACCTTTAGTTCAGCTGCTGGTCTCATGACACAGCACTGACTAAATCCAAGAATAGCTTTTCTTGAATGTCATTCTATGTTCAAGATCTGAGGTTTCTGGGTTTTACTCAGCAGATTACCTGCTAATTCTGCTTTACACCACAAGCTTCATTAAAATAAACAGAAAATGTGTAAGAGACAGAATGGGGACAGTTTTAGTCTTTATGCTGTTTTAGCTCATATCCATGTTAGTGTTAAAAAGTCTTCTATTTAATAGTTTAGCAGTCTGATTGAGTCTTAGCATGTTAGTGGAAATCAAAACTTTAAAAAGCAAAGAAAACTGTACACATTATAAAAACTTGTTATTATCATTAAACATCACACATGACATAAACAGTGCATTAGAAATGATTTTACCATAAAGATGTTTAATTTCAAACTGCATACTTAAATATAATAAGACTTCCCAGAATTGAATGAAAAAAAAAGATTACACAAGAATTCAAATTTAAAGATCCAGTTGACAGATGATATCCTTCAGCAGTTGTGTATTAGGGAAAGGTTCCTACAGTGCATTTGAATAACTGATAACCAGTTACAGTCAATCACTATTCACATACATTTAAAGAAAATATTATACTACCTACCTACTTACAGACTACAAACATTTACAAATCTTTCCCCCATAATCGTGATTCCAAATCAGTCCTGTGATTCATTTTCCACTGTGCTAAAGACAGACAGACTACTGAAAATGAACCAGGATGCTTCCTCAAGATTTTCACTTTTTGATGTACAAACAAGAAGTTGCTCTCAAAAAATCTTCCAGGTGACACGTTGTCACTTTTTTGCTTTGAATTTATTTCTCTGGGAGGCTAGTGGAGTTACAGTAACTCCACTAGTAGTGTATCTCCAGTATTTGACTCTAAATTGCAATTACCTTAAATTGAAATTTTGTTAATTTGAATAATATTCCCACTACCTACATGTGACTATTTTGACCTTTCATGGCTGAAAATTGACTGTGACTGTGTGTGTATGGTCAGATGTAGGCATGTCAACTTCAGTCAGACTGAGAGGTGTTATTTACTGTGTAAATACAAACAGAAAGTATAAAATGTGACTTACTGTAGATTTGTAAACTGTAAACAAAAGGTAATACTGGAAGGATTTTTTTTTTTAGCAAAACATTTGCCATTGAATTTTTTGTCAATCAAATAATCAGTTGATCAAATGCTCGTTTTAAGCTTTACAAAAGAATATTACAGGGATTTTCTGACTTTATAGCAGATAGACAGTAGGAGGAGATGAGTGGCCTGTCAAAACAATAGTCATGACTTTGGCATTTGACCCATTTTCGTTCGATTACCATGAAGATGGTGGATAGAAGTCAAGCATGACTTTACTTAGTCCACTGTGAATCCCCTTTTGATCCTATCATCAGATATAATTCACTTCTCCTAATTAACCTCCCACTGTCACCTGACATTCTTTTGATATTAGATCAATCTCCCAGAGGACTTGTCGAATAGTAGCAACTGTATCTGCAATGTCGTCAATGTCTTTCTGAGGTTTCTCACCCCCGTGAGTGGGCGAGGGGGGGGGGGGTCATATATCACCTTGGTCTGGAGCTCAGAAATCCCCGCAGAGCAAGGTAACTTGTGACTCTCCGGGTTTATTCAGCGCTCCACGTCTGCGTGTCTTTTGGCGTGGGCAGCAGCTCAAACAAGCACCGCTTGTGACAGGCCATTTCTCGTAAATGCCCAGAGTTAGAAGAACACTGCTTCCGGAATGGGCGAGTCTAGCGCGCTCATTGGTCAGAGCTGAGTCCGCGTTGTCAAATCATCTCCCAGCCATTCCATTCATAACACGGAGCACAATAAACGTGATGGGCAAGTTGAAGTCACTTGAGTAAATCTGTCAGGGAGACATCTGTCAACATCTCTGGATATCACAAGTAGGGCTAAGAGCTCAGTCGCAAACTGTAAGTGCCATATTTAGAATCAAGATACATTATTATGATATCTTAAACAACATTAAATCATATTTTTTGTGCTATTATGAATGGCAATCTCCTCATGTAGGTACAGGACTTTGCTCCTTCAGGATGTCAAACAGCGGGGGTCGCAGGCTGAAGCAGTGGCTGATGGAGCAGATCCAGAGTGCGCAGTACTCCGGGCTGCAGTGGGAGGATGAGAGCCGCACTTTGTTCCGGATCCCCTGGAAACACGCAGGAAAACAGGATTACAACCAAGAAGTAGACGCATCAATTTTCAAGGTTTGACAGCACTCACGGATACGTGGCTGTGAATGTAGCTTTTAAAAAAACTAAGTCTTGTCTGCCCATCTTCAAGTCTGCTTCTTTTGTGGCCGAATGGAAACGATCAATTGAGAGACGATCTTTAATTCCCATTGTTTTCACTTTAAAAAAAAAAAAAACTTTAACAAAATTAATTAAACATATTTAATTTTAAATAGTTATACTGTAAAGCTACTGTCAAGTAAAGCCTCAGTGTTATTACTCACTAAAATACTACTAATATTACTGTAAATATTTCTTTCTTTCTTTCTTTAGGAGAGTTGGAAAAATAAAGCCTCAGTGTTATTTTCACACTAAACTTCTAATTCTAACATTATTGTATATATTTCTTTCTTCCTTTCTTTCCGTTTTTCTTACTTTCTGACTTTAGAAGAGTTGACAAATAAAGGATCGGTTTCATGTGTCTTCTATTAAAGTCCAACTTTAATCCAATCCAATGCCATCTTTAATGTTTGACTTTTTTCCTCCTTCACAGGCCTGGGCTGTGTTTAAAGGCAAGTTTAAGGAGGGGGACAAGGCTGAGCCTGCGACATGGAAGACCAGACTCCGCTGCGCCCTGAATAAAAGCCCTGACTTTGAGGAGGTGACAGACAGGTCACAGCTGGACATCTCTGAGCCCTATAAAGTCTATCGCATTGTACCCGAGGGAGAGCAGAAGAGTGAGTGTGTGTTATTCAGTTTAAATCCTAAAAGTGAACAACTGATGTTCTGTAAGCCAGCACTCATGACCTTTAACAGATATGCGGATTGCTTGTGCAGTAATTATGAATCATGAAAAAACAGTTTGGCAGGAAACCACTTTGCTTGTAGCATGAACAGAGTCATAATGTCTTCTTCTTCCACCCTCAGATTGCAAAAGCTCGGTGATGGCCATGGCTGCTACCACCAGCTCTGGTGATATGACTGACATGGACTGTAGCCCTGCAGAACTAGATGAGCTCATTAAAGAGGTGAGACCACCTGCCATTTTAAACCACTGATTAAACTATATTTCTTACCTCTCTGTCTCCCCATCACACCTGTTTCTAGATGCACTTTGCCTGTACTGCCGCACAGATTTGTGTCACTTTTTCTGATTACCACACTGTGTTGTCTCCTCCAACACACTCCCACTTGATCTTCATGACTGCGAGGTGTACAAAGGTGCTTTGTTCACAACAGCTTCTTACATTGTTGTCTTTTTGCAGGAGGAAAGCTGTAGTATCCAGGCCAGTCCAGAGTACTGGTCCCAAGGCAGTATCAGTGGTAAGACAACCTTTTCTACCCAGTTTACAATACAACACATGCTCCTCTGATTAAATTAAGCTGATCACAGTTCAGTCAGTGATGTGGCTACAAGTCTTTCCAGGCAAATCTCTGCCTTTTGTCTCATCTCTCACTGTGATTGTTCTGTCTTTCTGAGATATGAGCTTTAATGTCTTAACCACAGTGCAAAGCTCAATGGCATGTTCCTGCAACTGCGGGTACTAAATGAAGGTTATTTGCTTGTCTATTGAATGTCAGGAAGAATTGACTAACATCCTGTTGAACTTTGCTGACTTAGATGATTATTTCTTTGTAAGATCGTGCTAGAGAAATTTCTGATGATGCAGCAAAATAATGACATGACACTGTGGTCATGTCCACTGTGTTAAAAAGTGCTATAACTCATCTCTTCCTCCTGTAATTTACAGCCTTGCCACTGCATCAGGACCCTTTGCCATCAGGCACACTCAGCTCAGGTATTTATGTCATCCAATAAAGCGTCATAATAACAGAAAGCCTATGCTTACATATTAACATTAATAATAGAGTACAGAGTATATGCATTATGTGACATTTTCACTTATTTATTTTCATTTGCATACAGTAGCTAACTAAGTGTCTCCTCTCTCCAGCTTTCTCCCAGATGATGATCAGTTTCTACTATAGAGGAAAGCTGATGCACACCACAGTGGTTAATCATTCTGAAGGCTGCAGGATCTCTCCACAGCAGCACCTTGGTCGTGGTGCCCTGTACAGTTCAGACAGCATGCAGAGTGTTCATTTCCCCCCTGCTGAGCTCATTGAGTTCGACTGCCAGCGCCATGTCACGCGCAAGCTCCTGGGCCACCTGGAGAGAGGTGTACTGGTCCGTGCCAACCAAGAGGGCATCTTCATCAAAAGGCTGTGCCAGAGCCGTGTCTTCTGGAGCGGGCTTGGAGAAGTAGGCTCACAATACAGCCCCATGCCTTGTAAGCTTGAGAGGGATGCTGTAGTCAAGATTTTTGACACAGGAAGATTTCTTCAAGGTGAGCTCAGAGGAGTCCAAAACAGTGCAGAACACACACACACACACACACACACACACACACACACACACACACACACACACACACACACATATATATATATATTATCAATGCTTCAAGCAAGCAACATCATAAAGGAGAACTGACAACTTGCAGATTGTCTAAACAGCTGGTCATGTATTTTGTGTGTTCCAGCTCTACAGCTATACCAGGAGGGTCAGTTTCCTGCTCCTGATCCGACAGTGACGCTGTGTTTTGGAGAGGAGCTTCATGATCTCAGCAATGCCAAGAGCAAGCTGATCATTGTGCAGGTAAGACCAGTCAATTCATAACACGTGTCTCATTCAAACAACTGACTGACTGAGCAACATAACTATCAATTTATTTCAACCTAGAAACTGGAATCTTGACACCTTCCCACAAAAGAAAATGACTCAACACCACAAACACTGTATGTTGACAATAAAAACACATCTTTCTGTCTCCTCTTCCTCTGACAGATCACTGTGGTAAACTGCCAGCACCTGCTGGAGGCTGTGAACGTGCGGCGCACCCAGTCCTACTACAACAACCCAAACCTGGAGATGTCTGATAATGCGGCCTCTGACCAGATGGCTCGCATCTACCAGGACTTGTGCAGCTACAGTGGCCCCCCGAGGCCAGCCTGCTACAGGGACAACATGCCCATCACTGCCTGAACTGTGTGCAGTGGCACACCTGCCAGGAGCTTGTCAGCATGTGCCAGACTGAATGTACAACATATTAGGGGCAGTATCACCTTTAGTTTTTTGACAGTTTCAGTTTATATCGATCACAGCAGAGACATAAAAATAAGGAAGAACAAATCTTTAATGTAAGGATTTTAAGCTGCAGCACAGAATTAGTCCCTAATGTTTTGTATATCAGTAATGTTTATATTTGTACACATACAGCGCTAACAATAACTCTGTGTCTAACATCTGCATCATTATTACAAGAGAGTGTTATCATCCAACTCAAGAGAAAATGTAAAATGTCATTGTCTAATGTTTCACACAAGTCTCGCTAAGCCTTAAGAACAAACTGATTCTGGTGTCTTTCCTAGCATATATCTTACATATATCTTTTTTGAAGACTCTTACTCATAGCCTCATTGCGGTATGACAGTTTGATATATGAAAGCAATTTAGTTCTCAAAACTGAATTCTATTTTGACGTGCATCATCTACAGTATTTTATTGTTGTTTTTGCAGTTGGACTTGATATAAATTGCACTGAATTTTAGATGCAATGTGGCATTATATTACAGATAGGTTTTACTATCGGACTGTTTTACTCAGCCTTTATTTCATCATTTTTTTATAAACTGCATTTCTAGTAAAACATTTTTACCGAACTACACATGTGATTGTCTTTATATATGGTTGTTTTGTTTAATGCTGATTCTTGAATTATTTCAGAAATGAAAAATGCATAATTGTATGGTAGCTAACTACCTATGGGCACAGGACTACCTAAAGTTCATGGGACCATATTTTCACTCATGAACAACAAATTACATATGGCTTTAATTAGGCTTGAATTACTTTCAACATTTTTTCACTGTTTTTTTTCATCACTATTTAGGCAGCTATTTTAACATATCACATATCTGTACAGTATTAAAATCAGTGTTTCGGTGATAGACACAACATATAACTCTTATAACTCTATAACGCACTTATACTGTAACAGCATAACTTCACAGGGATAACATAGTGTAAATCTGACAACAACAAAAATTATCCTGATGTTTGTGCTACATTACCTACATCATGCCGGTCTCTCCAATTTGATTACAAAACCCCGCTGTCATAAATACAAGCCATTGGTCCATGACAGAAGAGAACAAAATTTTAAAAGAAGAATTTCTTCAATGCATGAAGTATATTTTCTGTCTGCTTGTTTCAATGCTTGAGTGACTTCATATAATGCTTGCATATTCAAAGCAGTAATGTTTTAGTACCTGTGCCCTTATATTAAATAGAAACTTCAAGAAGCATTATGCATAAGTTCCTCCACATTTCCCTGCAATTCAGTCCAATTCATTAAGACTTCCAGTAGATATTTAGGATCTTTATTCGAATTTAATATATCTATATACATAACTCTTGTGGTTTGACCGATGCTTGGCTGCACAAAATACAAATGTCTGTGGGGTTGAATATGTCAGATGAAATTTCATTTGAATGTAGAATTTCTGCAGACAAGGAACATTAAGATTTGAACTTAACTACTGAAATGCCTTATTATCTGGGACAATTAGGAATTACCAAAGATTTAATTGAATAGTTTTCTCAGTTCACATTGATCATGAAAATCTTTGTGAAAATGGCACCCAATTCTTTTGTCACTTAATTAACAACAACATAGTATTATGGAAGGAACTTCTCCACTACTGAGAGTGTCATTTACTACAAACACATAGTGATTATGACTCTGGCTTTGGAGTGATGAAACTAAAACACGGTATGAAACTAAAAGAAGGATCTAGGCTACCTCTTGGACAACACCCCCCACCCCCCCCCCCCATGCCCCTAATGAGTAACAGAGAAAGGACAGGAAGAGAGGTGACCGACTCAAGCCAAACCATTGGATTATTCAAAATGAGACAACAACAACCCCTTTTTCTTCTTCTTCTCACAGTTGATCATTTAAAACCAGTGTCATCTCCCACGTCGAACTGGTTACATAGTGGTAACACCGGCAGGGAAGTGTTTGGATTGAAGCATTGCGTCCTGTGGACGCGCGCACACTCACACACACACAAACAAACAAAAATGCTAAGAACCATTTTCAGTTCCCCAATGCAGAAGACTTTGGTTTCTAATGGTCATTATAAATGCTGAACATATATATCTATCATAGGGAGAAATCCAAACAAAAGAAAGCGTGGATCTCAGTGAAAACTGCTTATATACTTACATTTTTTTTATAAACAAACACAAAGAACTAATATTGGCAAAATATATGCAAAAGACATATATAAACACAAAAAATACATTGATATAAGGTTGTCTAAATAGAAACTATACCAATTATTGTCCTATAAGATAAAGTAGAGGCCTGTACACTGGATTAGGTAGCCCAGTTTTTTTTGGTAATGAAAAAGGTTTGCTGCAATGACTCACACAGATCACATAGTGAAAGAAGTCATGTGCTTTTCATATGACATCTCTGGATAAAACCCTCTACTTTAATTAGAATATCTGATCAATGGTTGACTGAATAAAAACACAGGTGGAATATTGTCTGTGTGTATTTTCATGTGTGTGTGTATGTGGTTATCTATGTAGGGGAGTTCTGTCTTAGTTCCACAGAACAGGAACTTACTTCAAAAACTGTCACAGGAAACTGACTCTGCCCCCACCCCCCTAAACAACACATCTGAGACTGGATTAACATAATGTATTGATAATGCACATACATACAATGTAATCAAGGATACAATAAACGCACCTGTGAATCCTGGAAGCTTTGAATAAAGATTGTTTTAGAAGCAGATACACTCATCAAACATTGGGCTTGTTCTTTAAGATTTTCTCCAAATTTTAACAGGTGAATTTACAAGCTGAACATCATTTAATTGTGCAATTGACTTACACTGTTTTGCTGTATTACTTTGTGAGTTAAAATATATTTTGGAAAACATGTTGTTTACTTTATTGCTCAGAATAAGAGGAGAAGATTGATACAATTCTCATATTTGTCTGTGAGATATAAAGCAACAGGTCGACTTAGCTTAGCACAAAGCCTAGAAACAGAGGGAAACATCTGGCTCTGTCCAAAGATACTCAAGCTAAAGACACCTCTAAAGTGAACTGTCATTTTTATGTTTTCGGATGGATTAATCAAATGAGATATAACATGTTAGTGAATTTTTGGGGTGTTGGTAGATGGACTTTGACAGACTGTTCCCCCTGTTTCCAGCCTTTGCGCTTAGTTAAGATAAATAGGAACTTATTTTACATTCATCTTTCCATCTAACTGTAAGGCAGAAAGTGAATGTGTTTCCCCAAATACCTGTTCCTGTATATGCACTATAAATGTACACAATAAATATGACAGATATTTTTGCTGACGTTTTACCTTTATATCTTATCAGACATAAAGGAAGAACTGACCCAACTCCATGGGGATTCAGAACTGTACTGTTACATAAGTGTTCCAAATATGTGCTACTACTTCATTTGTGTCTTTCCATTTTGTGAGACTATAAACTCTTGCCCGTGCCACTACAGTGGAAACACTGTAAATTTTAAAAACTAGATTATGTGCATCTTTTACAATAAATATGTGTTAGTAGCCCATAGTTTCAGGCGTCCTGGTCAAACACATGTGAACGTTCCTGAGAGGACACAGCAGAAACAGGGAGCACTATGGAGCAGTAACTATTTTTCACAAAGAGTACTCTTATGTCTGACACCCAGTTTCTTGGAAGTGCTTCTACACATTTACTTGTGCTGAATTTTGAAAGTATCACTTTTAAACAAAGGATCTTACTTCAGAGCAGATCAGTTTTTTCCCCCAGCTCTGTGGGGAGTGCAGTAGGAAGAGAGGGAGCCTCTTGCTTGTGTGCATTTCTGCTAACGGAGTCTCTTTTCTGCTTACATTTCCAGCGTCTGCAATGTGGTTCTCTTTATATTGCAACATATCTTTGTGGCGTCTGAGGCTTCCCACAATAAATCATTAGAGACGAGTGACAAACACAACTGATGTTGCCATCATACGTAACCATGGCCATCTGCTCCATACCATTTCTGTTCGCTGTGTGGACGCTTAAAGGAAGCTGCACCAATTTTGCGAAAAAATGTGCTTCACGGAAATCAAGCCAAAAAAGAGGAATAACTCAAATTGAAAGCTTTTCCTCATAGTTTAAATGAATTACTTTGTCTATTTTTGTTGTTTCCTGATTTGTCTGTATTGCTGACTCCTCAGTCCAGTGTCCCTTGGTTTGGCTGCAGGCTCAGCACTGACCTTTCACTTAAGCTGTTGTTGTTTTCCACTGTGTTTATCAGCTTGAATTTAACATGAACGATCGCACACTTTTATAAGAGACACCTTTTAGTTATTTGTGTCTTAAGAAGCATTAAAACGTTAAAAAAAAAAGTCTTTTACCAACTTAATGATTGTGATCATCTCATTCTCGTTGTGCCAGGTGAGTGAGGGAAACAATGCTCTGGTGGGAAGCTGTGATTTGCCAGGTTGTGTTATGCAAGTAGTGGTGCTGAAGGCGTTGGTGGTGTCTCTGGGGACAACGCTGGTTTAGAATCAGTGTGGGTGAGATGAGAATAGGCATCCAGAGAGGAACTGGGAGAGCGTTGAGGACGCTGTCAGTGGAGAGACAGGTGGACGGGGAGCCCACATCCTGGGACACATGGAGAAAGCCACCTAACCACACATGTAGCGTACACAGACAGACACGCACACACACACACACACACACACATCATGGTAGCCACTGATCAAGGATCATATCCTCTAATCAGTATCAGTTCATGTCCTTCAAAACAAAGGTCTGTGTAGCCGCACACCTACGGAGGTCTTCTTCACTTTGTCAGATACAGCTCTGTAAAAACTTTCAGAAATTAATATACGTCTTCTAAGTCTTGTAAATCAACATCTACATTGAAGGGGACAACGAGACAGTTTTAAAGATATGTGCAAAATCGGAAATCGCCTGATGTGGAAAGAAATATGTGACATATAAAAGTGAAGATGAGGAAGTAGTATAATGACAAGGATGTTGATTTACAGGAAAGTTGTTTATTGTAAGCTGCTGTCAATTTCAAAAAATAATAACATCAGAATCAGTCAGCCTTCCTTCAGTGTACATAGTCTTGATGTTTACAACACTTATATCATCATCATCATTGTAGCTATTGTCCACAGCTACAATTGATCAGGTTCAAAGTATACATTGGTCAAATCAGTAAAGACATAAAGTAATACTACAGAAATAAACTACATAACATGAACGTAAAGTCAGTTCATGTACAAAAACTAAAGCGATTACAGGCCTGGATTAAAAGTCATTTTAAAGAACTAGACTGGGTGCGTTGTATCTGAATCAGTGGGTGAAGCGACAGCTGAGAATTGCATCAGTCTCTGTCCTGGTTGCTGCACTCTTTGACAAGAATGATCCCTGACCGCCTGATCTGTCTCTGGACAGGAAACACAGGAAGGAGCCCAGTAAGATGGTCCAGCTCACAACTTCTCCACCAAAAACAGGAACAGCCAACACAGAGGCCATCAGTAGAAAGGATTTAGACAATTCAAGCTTTTTGTAAACTTTGGCTTGTGGGACTTACACATGAATGGAAGGGGATTCACCCATTTGTGAATGACTGTAAATGTTTCAAAAAATATTTATCAGTGCCTTCAATACCTATTAACTGGCTGGATATCTGGGTGACTGACCCTCAGAGATGGGCTATTTCACCTACTGTGCACCATAATGTGGGTTTCTGCACAAAATTATTGATAACTTGTTCATAACTAGAAGCCATGCTTGGTGTACGTCTGTTTCATATTCAAGCAAAACAAAACTTATCAGTTGAAAATAAGGTGATGGATGTCGTGGTGGAGGGGAAGGCCAGGGTGGGGTGACAGTCCCTGGGGGAACCAGAGTCGGGGGAGCATGAGAGCTCTATTGACATGCAGCTCACAGCTCAGTGCTCACTGTATGTGTGTGTGTGTGCGCGCGCATGCAAAGTGCAGAGGTGGCGGGATGTGGGTTGCCAAAAAGGTGATAGCTATGAGGTAACAGAAAGATACCTGAGAAACCGATTTTATGCCATCTCAACAGATATTTTATATGAACAGAGGAAAGTTAAGGGGCAAAACACTCAGCAGCAAAAAAAACCCCTCCTAATAATATTACTCACATTTTAGGATACATGTTGTTTCATATTAAAAAGGCTACCAGAAGTATTGTTAACTTTTATTGCTATTGTTCTTTCTAAATTGCCTTAATAACTTGTGAGTATTTTGGAGGGCATTTTTTAATATGATATATGATTACATGTTATTCCGTTATCGATTGAGGAACAAGATCTTTGTGGTTTTAAACCTCGTTTCTAACTATATCGTCAGACCGACTGTATAAGTCACACAGATTATGCAACCTCTTTCTGAGTAAGAAGCCACACAATAACCAGGCAACAGGTGCTGCTGGGATGGAGATTATTTAAAGTTGCTCTAAATTGGTTCCAGTACAGCTGAAGGAGCCTGTAGGCCAAGCTGTGTGTCGACCACACGCCTGAGTAGAAAGTACAGTGACAGTACATACTTCCCCCTTTGAAATACCAGAATCCAAACATGACCATCACATGACTGAGGTGGAATTACCTGGTAGTACAGTGTTAACATCATTTACACAATGAATCAGTTTAGTTAACTTCAGAGTCATTTGGAAACTGTGGTAGGTGCACTGTGCCATCCTTGGTTCCATAATGATGAAAACGAAGCACAAATAAAAATGTATTTTGTCAAAAATTGGATTGTTGGAATGAAACAGAATCTGGCAGACGGGAGAAATTGTGAACAATTTGCATGTTTAAAAGCAGCAACCCGTCAAGAGGTTCACATGTATTTTTATCACAAGATTTGCATGTTACCATCCACTGCTGTGTCCCATAGAATGAGAGAAAAGGGAACAGCACCAAGGCCCACTGAAGCACATCTTCTATGGCTAGTTAACCATAATGGTTTACACAGTGTACAGATCACATCAATAGAAAGTGCACAGGGGAAAATCCTGCTTATGTAACTCAGGGCAAAAAAAAAAAAAAAAAAAAAAAGGACCATGTCATAAGAATGCTCAAAAGCATGAGAAGGAAATAGTGAAACTTACAAAAAAGAGGAAATAGGTTTTTGTTAGAAGATGTCCTATTGGTGAACGATTGTTAAATTGTAATTTTATTTCTAATCTTCTTTTTATTGGGTTTTTGTTTAAAGATTTAAGCATGAAACATTGGAATGAACAACTTCGACAAACCTCACTAACCTGTTACAGTTATATGTTGCCATCTAGTGGCAACATTATGGACAACAAAGAATATAGACGCACTACCTCTCAGATGCATTTGGATAAATAGGGTTAGAATGAAGTGCAGATACTTCAGAG
Source organism: Centropyge bicolor (assembly GCA_037975185.1). NCBI lineage: Eukaryota > Metazoa > Chordata > Actinopteri > Pomacanthidae > Centropyge > Centropyge bicolor. The sequence continues at coordinate 21,459,156 of JBBMOC010000001.1, forward strand.
TGTGGACATTTCTACATATAAATACACATATATACATAATATATATTAGGCCACATGCATGTACAAAAAAAGTCTTTATTCAGTTTCATAAAATTACTGAGCTATTTCTCATTCTCATTAAATAAAGTTTTGTAGTGTTTCATCTTTGCAGCATTAACATTATTGTTGGTCCACACTGTAATTATTTAAATTTTGTTTAAACACTTTTCTCTCAAACATTATCTTTGTTTAAACACATTGTCTAAGATTTAAAGTTGCGTACTACAGTGACGTTTTCTGTTTCTGCCAGATATTTTCAATGACTTGAATTATAGTTAATAAAAGGGAGTGTTTTTAATTTTCGTTGCGAGAAAGAAATTGTATTTAAGGTTTTCCAAATTCTGTATTTGTACCACTGATAACAAAAACAGGTTTTGGCTGTATTTGGCAGTGTTGCTCATCTTGATGCACGCTACAGTCAATTCCATTCCTTCATTTTACAAAGTGATTCCTTCAGGAAAAGCAGATCATATCTATGCTTTCTAGGCAAATTGTCATTACAGATATTTTCTTGTGATTGCACTGCAGAATATGTTGCAGACATTTTTTATTTTTATTTTTTTGCAATTGTCTGCAAAAAGTATATTTCTTGCAGCATTAATTTATACTGTATTCCTCGAGAACCTTATGTTGTGTTTAGTCAACTTGACAACTGCACTCTTCTCTGTCTATCATGCCAGTTGTTATTTCAGCAATTACAGCTGAGCATAAAAGAAAAGCAAACAGGAAAAATAGATAAGGCAGGAGACTGTTGCTGTCAAAAGAGATTTAAGAGTCTCAGTGGTGGTTATTGAGGGAAAGTCATTGGGGAGGTGCACAAATTAACTAAGGTTGTGGTCCAGTGGAGGGAAGAATGAAGTTTGATCTTATCTAGAAACCAGTCTTCACATAAAACCAGTGCACTTCACATTAAAAATGCATTTCTCCTGAAAGTGCATCTGTAGGATTTTTGGATCTTTTGGGGGATGAAATATCTAAATAGTTTTGATACCCGGGAATGTTATGTGAGGGTTTTGCAGTCAGGGACTGCTCTGTGTTTATTTAATGGGTTTTCTTGTCTTTTCCTGTTAAGTTTAGGTTTAATTAATGAGCCACACAAGCAGATGGTGGGGAAACCCTGGATAGCTCCAGATATGTCTGCCTGAGTATGTGGCCTGTTTAGAAACTCTTTTTATTTTTTATTACTAAGCTACTCCAGACACGGCAGGCAAAATTCTCTCTCTCTGTTACACACAGACACACACACACACACATTTCCAAGAGTTTCCACATTGAGCCTAACGATGATCTCTACCTCATCTACACCCAATTACTCACTGACCATAATTGAATACTTGGCAGCAAGCGCAGGCAGTGATGGCGTGCACTGAGCGAAGGAATCATCAGTCTTGGTCATTGGCCCCATTAGGTAGCTCGAATGACCTATGATGTCATTATGTAGTATAGTCAAGGAGACTAATGGACAACGTGTCTTGTAATGAAGATGCTGCTCACACGTCTTTAAAGCTGCACTGATTTTTAGAGTCGAGCACTGGCTCCCACTTGACCACATGTCTGCTTCATGGCTTGGTGAGAAACGTACTTAAAGTTGTTTTTCAGTGTTATTTTGGGCATGAAATTGAGAGAGTTCCTTCAACGTTTGGGGATGTGAGAGTACCTTTTGTGGTTTAAACAAGCATGTTTCCATGAGAGAGGGGCTTTTTTCTCACGTCTCACGTGGATGGAGGTCACTTATATTTTGATGTTGCAAAACACTGCAAAGATACAGTGTGAATGTGCAGTACAGATGGTAAAACTGACTTGACATTGAACCCTTGAAAGACTTAAAGCTGTGACCATTCTGAGGGATCCAAAGCCAATGAACACACAAAGTTTCCATATATATAATGATATAAAATGTAGAAAATTGACAGTGTTTTCCAGCTCACACTCACACAATCACATTCACATTAAACACTGGGTCATGAATGCATCATCCTGTCATCACGTCCTCTGATGAAAAAGAATGTGTATAAATGTACGTGTGCTTAAGTAGTATGTCTGCAATGAGGCATCAAAGAAAAAAAACAAGCTATATTTTTGGTTGCACCATATACGGGCTGAGTCCTCAGCACAACTCTGTAGAGTTTGGAGAGGGGACAGCTGTGGCTGAAGATTTACTCCACCTCTCCTTAAAGCTGGGGCTGAGCTGAGCTCCCAGCCGCTTCATCGCATCCTGGATTCTGGAGAAAATGAGAGCAGAGCAGAAGAGGGGACCTGGTTCGCCTTCAGCCTCTCCCAGGGGGTGAATTACGATTTCCCGAGTAAATATGAACCCAGGGAAATAGCCTGAACGGTCATCCATCAGCCTGGGTGTCTGCATCCTCCTGAACAATGTGTGACCCCCGGGCGCAAAGAAGGTCAGAAGAGGGGTTACTTCCACCTTCATGCACACACTTACATTCACCACCCCGCCCTGCAGTAAGAAGTCATCAGAATAAACCACCTCTGGGAAAAAAATCACACTGGATGACAGAGTTTGTAAAATTAAAACAACGAAACTGTATGCCCTTGTGATGTGACCCAACACATATTAAAGCAATCACTGACTGCAACTGCAATTTTTAAGGTTTCATTCGTCACATCTCAATTTCAAGTCTGTTCTAACACTCTGTACTACAGTGTTGCTTCATACGTAGATTTGGAATTCTGCAACAAAATATAACAATCTAATTTACTGTATGATCCTCATCAAGAGAAGTGGACCGAGCAATAATCTGATGCAAACACATTGTCATATGAACTGCTGCACTTATTTTGATTCCTCTTTCTGAAAGCATGCACAACTTGCAGCAACAAATTCTCTTTATCAAAATTAATTCTTTGTTCAATCAAACTCATACATCAATATTAGGCAACTCTAACATATAAGAATAACGTAATTAGTATGATAATGAAAATCAAAATAAAAGTAAATATTACGTCATGTTTTTATTTCGAGGATTACTATTCTAAAAGAAGAAAACAGAATTACATAATAGAGAGATGATAGGTATGAAGATCCAGTTCAGTTCTTTTTTCTTTCATCACTCATGCTTTGTTATGTGGCTTTTTGTGACCACTCTTTTTTTTCTTTAATCTTTGTTGAGGTCTTTATCCACATTTTTTGATGGCTTTTTCATTACAGTATATTTCTCCTCGAGGTAGCAATTATGCGTTTAGAGAAGCGTAACTCTCTCAAGCTCTGTCTAATCTGGCAAAATTCACAAAGATTAGAAGGAATAAAATCTTTTGCCTATGATTAAGCGGTCCATTTCAAGTTAACAAAAAAACTTACTCATTGCAACCACCATGCGTACTGGCGGAGGGCAAAGATTGCACCATTGCTGTGATCTTTAAAACTACAAATGCTAGCAAACACACAATGAGCACATGTGAGACTTGGTTTTAATATATTCCTGGTGCCTGATTCATTTTTCAGGGGCCTGCTGATGACCCTAGCACCACAGTAAACTCGTCATCTATTGGTCTGACGGTCATTAAGCTCGGCTGATAGGTGGGAAGGTTTTTGGCGCTGTGTGGACCAAGTGGCAGCGTGCGGAGGGATGGGATCTATCTGAATCTCTGTCTGGGATCCTGACAGCTCTGGCTTTAGTCTGCACCCAGACCTCCTACATGCATGTCTCAGTGTTTACTGCCCCCTGCCTCACGCTCCTCCCTCTCTACACATCTATCATTTCAGCAGGACCACACGCACATACATGACATACACAAATACAAATACACACACAAAGACACTAAGGCCAAAGGTTATTATCTCTTGATTATAACCTTAACTCCTATCCTAATTAATCTAGCTTTTAAGATGAAACTTCATCTATTGTCTTGCCCTTTTAAGAAGTTAGGATGAATAAATACAGACTCATCCTAAAAAATATCCTAAAATTTAACAACAAATTTTACAGCGGTTCTCACACTGGCTGCAAAACTTGAACACACACACTCGCTCAACTCACTCACTCACTCCCTACTTTTATTTTTGACCTCCTTCTGCGTCATCCGGCTCCCCCACTACAGATGGGTTTTAGGGAGACAGATTAGTGTTCATTCCACACGCAATTTCCTGTATGAGCAGATTGGGAAGATGAGCTTTGAGCCAGCTGATGCCAGCTGATGATACCTGGACACCAAGGAATTCTGCCCACATCTGAGCCCAGCAAATTTTTTGTCCACATGCTGTCATCAATGGACATGTGCTGAGCATTAACCAGCTAATTATGGTTGTGTTGTATTTAAGTTAAATTTACATCGAATGAAAGAGTTTATTGATTTCTATTTATGCTTTCAAATGTCTGAGGATTTATGTGTGTGTTTGTATGTGAGCAGAGAGCTGCTACACCATTTCTGCTGGTAGAAAAACTGATTGTTAATTGCCTGCTTAAAAACCAGGAAGAACCCCCCTGCCTCCCATTTTCATTACACACATCCATCATTAGTCAGCTCCGGGCCCATACACACTCTTATCCATAACCCTGCCTCTAACCCTTAAACCCAACCTACCTTCGACTCTCACCTTTCCCACAATAAGAGACTTCCTGGGAGAGCTGGAACTTTGCTCGCCTCCTCTCTCTCTCTCTTTCTCAGGAAATGACTTCTCTCTCTGGCTGCATGCATACTCGCGTTATGTTTTTTTCTTTTTTTTCTTGCACTTTCTATCACTCTGCTAACCCTTCTGCACCGTGAGAGCATCCATCTGTTCGAGCCTCTGGGTTATTTACACCTCTTATTCAGTGCAAGTGTGTGAGATAGTGGAGGGTGGAGGACTTTACTTGGCATAAGAAGTGCTTTGTTCCCCTCTCTGCTGCCATGCATACAAAAGTATAACTGAACTGCTGCATTGTATTTCAAGAGTTACATTGGCTACAAAATATGTTCACAGTGGTATTTTTTAATTTGTCCAGGTTTTGAGATATTTTTTATTCTGTTGTTTGCCATGTTCATCTCTTAGTTTACCATATTAGCATGCTAACATTTAATAATTACCACTAAACACAGCTGAGGTTGATGGGAATGGAAATCGTTTCGCAGAGATTTGGTCATAAACCAAAGTGCATGGACAAACTAAAATTGCACATAATCTTAAAGGATTGCCAAAGCGATTACAGTTCATCCTGGGGGGAACATAATGGTTCCATTCAGCAACATCTCTTTTTGGAAACAGCATCCTTATTATTAAAGAGAATCCACAGAACACACTATCAGCAGTTCTGTTAAATGGTTGTTTATCAAGGAGAGTAAGTCTGGGGACATGGTGTCAAAATTGCATTTACCTCCATTGCGCTGTGGACATGAAAATCTCAAAGCCAGCAAAACAGCTATATATTTTTTTAATAGTTCCAGTACTCTTAATGTGACTTTGATGTCACTTTACAATTTTACACTAAACATAAGATAATATGACAACGTCATCATTTCTCCTTGTGTGTGAGAGAGAAAGAGATCTTTGTGTTTTCTTTTTTTGGTCTCAGAGGGATGACCAGAGCCAGCAGATTGCTGTCTTACATGAGCATTAGCACCAGGTCACACAGACAGGATGTTGATAACATCGTGCAAAACTCCACCTCTCTCCCTATTTCTCTCTCTCTCTCTCTCTGTCTCTCTCTCTCTCTCTGTTTCTTGCTGTCTCCCTCCACTGTTGCATACACGCAAGATAAAGTTTCATTATTAGACAAACCAACATAAAATAAAAAGGAATAAGCTTACGATAAATTACTGTAAGAGGTATTTAGGTGACTGATCACAAAATAGTCTTGCAATAGTTCCTACTTTACTGAATCATCCAGTGTCATCCATTTCTGATCCCACTCACTGTGGCAGGCAAGACCTGGTTCTTATTAGGAAACATTAGGAAATCCCATCATTGGTTAAGACGTTACAGTTTCACTCTGGCTGTTTACGCCACACATACATTCCCATTTAATCCAAAATAAATGTGCGTAAATGTATTACTCAGAGCAGTGATACTGGCCCCCAGAAGAGTTTTAGTGGAGCCCAGAAAAATGTCAAGATGAAAGATTTCTCCCAGGTGTACATTTATCCCTATTCTTTTATTAATGATGACATACCATGTACTCTTTCCACCTTAATTTTCTCTCTACATTTCTTCAATTTAAGCAAACCTTTGTTTCTGACAGGGTCACATACACTGTATATGGCGAATCAACTTATTTCATCATTGAAGTTATATGACATTTACACTGAGAGAAGTATTTCAAACCCAAGACCCCATGTATTTTATGGCTGCATCATTTCATCACATCATGGAAGATTTCCCAACAATTCAGGCCGACATATTTTGTGTCTTTGGAAACTGTGGGGTGTCTGCTATAACTTTAAAATAAACTTCTGGCTGTTGCGTCATGCTTTGCTAAAAACATAAGCACTTTTAACGGAGCGGCTGGAAAAAAACTTTGTCATCAGTTTTTTTTCATGAATGTATGCATTTCCCTTTGTTACTGGACGATTTGCTGTTTCACTTTTCATTTTAACAAAGTGATACCCACATGGCCAGTGTCCTCACTTTAGTGGCACCAGTGGAGTCCAAGTCAAAGCTTATTAATTGAGTTATACAACAGCTTTTAGCAGTATTGTATAAATTTGTCCTCCATGCTGTGGAATTAGATTGCATATGAGGGTTATGCCCTGTTTACTTGCATGCCTCCCGTGGGTTGGCAGCTGTCCAGCATGCTCAGGACAGCTCAAGCCCCTCGTCGGGTCCGGCCTGTGGGCAGGATCTGCTAGGCCTGATTACAATACTGTCACAGAATGACAGATGAAGGCTCTAAGGAGCTCTATCTTTAGCTCTGGGTAAGGCCTGCACTACTCCAGCCTGTGCTTGGCTCTTAAGAATGGAGGGACAGAGAGGAAGGGAAAGCAGCAGATGGAGAGTGAAAATAAGTCACGACATGGGAAGAAAGTCACCTTTTTCACCAAAAAGAGTTATTGGAGCAAGAAGATGTAAGGATAAGAGAAAAAAAATCACTTTAACCGCTAGGAAACTATTTTATAACTTTCTGGAACGTTATACCACAGACAAAGTGTTTCTTTTAAAATATCTGTTTATATTATATTTTATGTGTTCATTATATTTATTCTTTTATATTAATGTGTTCAACAAATATGGTCAGAACAGGTAAAATATAGGTAATACAGGACAAGCAAACCTTTGCAATTAACTGCTTCCTTTACTTTTGCTACAGGTCCCACCAACATTTTTGGGGAAGTCATGTCACACCACCACACCAGGATGTTAGGGTTAGGGTTAGTATATGTTGCTTAGGGAGTGAAGGTTAAGCATAAAGGTGTATAAGGAAGAGTCTATTCAAAGTGTGTGTTACACCACTGTCACCATGGGTTCTTATGGGTTAATTACTAAATAAGGCCTCTAACATAACAACTCTACAGTTGTGAATGTCAACAGTGAGTAACATTCGAGTGCGTCTACAGTGAGAGTTTTTTCTGTGTCTTCGCTCCCAGTTGCTGACACACTGTCAAGTGTACTGCTGTCAAGTGAGGAAGATGAAGCAGCATTTACCCAGGCCTCCCTCTGTCTGTCCACCTCCCCTCTCAGGCCTCTGTTGGTTTAACCCTGGTGGGCAGCAGCCAGGCCTGACAGCACCCAGACACTGTCATGTGATTTATGGCTCGCTCTGAGAGTGGAGAGGAGATGACCACTCAGATTTGACCCCTGCCGTCTTATCAGCCACTCATCAAGAAGGAGACGACACTCAGACTTATCGTCGTTTACTCATCCAAAACCATGAGCCACTGAGCATTGTTAGTCAGAGCTTTGGTTATAGAACTAGTACTGATAGTAGATGGTACTCGTGGATAACTGTACATTTCTTCATCTTTCTTCATATTAGCAGAATTTGATATTGATTATTAACTCTTTAAGTTGGTAGTTTTAAAAGTTATAAATCTACATCCAGATATGTGCAGATATGTGTAAATATAATTAACAAATGTTGCTGAAGTAAATAAGTAAATAGCATGTAATGAGCAGCTGTTATATTTAGCTTTATAATGAGACACTTTCAGTATCTCAGCCTTTTTACATCTAGTGGTTTCTGTAATTGTATCTCATTTATTTGATAAGAGAAGAAGCAGGATCAGTGTTTCCTCTTACTGCAGTATGTCTGTGCAACATAATTTGGTGGCCTAATTTCATTATTTATCACAGTGGCCATGTAAAGTCTTATGGTGGTGATCATTTTACCACTTTTACCTTTATATAGGTTTGATATTTTACGGCAAGTTTTATGGCAAGTGATATCAAAAGTGTGGCCTGTCATAACTTGAGATTTAGTAAAATGAGTGTTCCACTAGAATTGACCTTTTTGGTGTCTTTTTTAGTGACAATATTATTTTTTTTTATCTTGCAGTGCAGTCTGTGTCCTGTAGGGGGAGTCCTGCACAATGCTATAAAACCAAAGGAATGACTATAATCCCACAGCACATCACTCCAGCAGGCTTGAAAAGCAACAGTGGCTCATCATCAATACCCCCTCAACTAAACACTGGTCATGACATGAAATTAGGAAATTCTTCTTCTGAAATTAATGCCTAAACATAGAGAAGAGACATTTGAAACAGATTTTGCAAAGCCGTCAAAAATTAGGCCTCGCGTTCATGATGTGAAATGCAGGTTAATTCGACCGTAGTGGATATTATACGTATACCTGGTGATTTCTTTTCCAACCCAAAGAAAAAGAAACATTTTCCACACAGTTCACCACAGAACATCTTTCAAAACAAGCACCTGGCTGGGTTTAAGGTGATGTAAACACAGATCTATTTCTGTGGCTATGACACACCGTGGTTTTTCTGGAAAAGGAGCAGCAGCCCAGCATTACAACAAAGGAGGCCACACAGACAGTGGTGGTTAGAGCATCTCTCTGGACCCAGACATGGATAGACGGATGGATAAAGAGATGAATGGACAGACCATCGCAGCCAAGTACAATGAATGTACAGAAATACTGCACGCTTTAAACTCCAGATTTTATACTGCATGCTTATTTAGAGGAATAATCACAAGTGGCTGTGGAAATAAGTTAAAATGCATGCAATTAACTCTTTATATCATTATACTTTAGATGTCAGCGTCCATTGGCAAAGTCGCACTGCATAGAACACAATGGATAATGTGAGTGACCTTAAAAAAAGCAAATGAGAAAGAATTTAATTTTACATTTGTTTTCGATTTTTCCAAAACACGATCCCATGGCAGAGAATTAAGAAGTGAGAGAAAAAAACATTTTGGAGAGGAAGAAACGAGCCAGATCACTGTGCTAAAGTCACCCTGACACAGAGACACAGAACAGACAAAGAGCTCCCCCTCGTAAACACGGCAGCGAGGCTTCAGCAATCTGGCACACACCGACACACACTGACACACACACACTCAAGCCTTGACCAGTAAATATAGATATTTTATCATGCTTATGAACACTGTCTCATGGAGGGAATTTAATCTGTGGGTCTATCTACATGTGTGTTTTATCAGTAGAGCTTCTCTGGCCACCAACAAGCAAGGATTGATCAGGCGACAGACAGCTGAAGGCAGACGTCACCCACACACTCCTCCTTTCATCGAGCCACAGCCCACCCAATTCAGTCCATCAATCAATGGATTAGGTGCCAAAAACTCTCTTCCCTAATCCAGCAACCTCCCTCCCTCCCAAAACATACAAACATTTCATAACAGATTTTCTCACTGCTGACCACGCTGTAGTCCATCTCCAAAGAGCAAAGGGTGAACTGAGAGTGTGGTGGCACATATCAACTTAGGTCTCACAGTACCACACATAGACACACAATCACAAATGTGTTCAGGACATAAGTGTAACTGATAAGCACTCATCTCATCTTTCTAGCACGATCAGGCAGATTTTGTTCATTTTCAGCCGAGCACGGTTGCTCAATGAAAACACATGTCCACAAATCTACGTTGACATGTAAGTCAGTGCAGGTATGCTGTTCTCTTCATCAACAATATATGTGGGAGCTGGAAGATAAAGAGCAGACGATGTGCGCGATGTGGGCGAATTTGTCTGAGTGTGTCGGAGGCGGATGAACGTGATGTGATTCTGCGATACACAAAGGTCACAGGCCAATGCGTTGTCCGGGTTTAATGTCTCCACTGTTTTTTGGACTATCCGGTTTCAGCTGAGTCAAGACTGGGGCAGATGACTGGTCAGCGTGTGAGGCCAAATCCAGGAGAAGGCTTCTTCTCTGGGGGAGTACACCAGAGCCATAGATCATAAGAAGACAACCGTAAGGCAGGTCAGCCTCTCAGTGGAGGCCCAGAGAGATTGATGGTTGATAGGGTGTTGTGTCAGTGTTGCTCTAGCATGTATATCTCAGATGTGTTTTGTTTCTATTTCCAGTACTATTCCATTGCCAAACTCCCAGTTAATGGTAATGCATTTACATAAAGGTGAAAACATCTTCACTTAGCTGCAGACGCATGCTAACGATGACTAACTAACCACAAAAACGTCATCAGATTTACAAACAGATAGCGGCCATTATTTTTCAGGGATGTTAACAGCGACAGCATCCCTAAACACTGATGTCATATCCTGGTGCCCCTGAGTGAAATAACTTCACCATGACAGCATTCAGCAGCAACACGCACATAAAAAAAAAGAAAAAGAGAAAAGCCTGTCTGGACCGAGGAAACAAAAAGTGTCATGGAGTAAAAGCATTCGCTGATACAGATGTTGATAAGATTATTGGACAAGTGTCTCGACGCTCAGCCTCCTGCCACTATGGGGAGTTGGTACAGTACATTATCAGACTGCCTGGGGTAAATCAAGGAAAGACATGTCTACTTTTCTTCCCTCCTTCATGTCACCCGTCCAGTGTTCAGGCCCAGCTTCTGGTTTATTTCCACACTGTTCGGGTCAAGTGTGACGCACATTTGAAATGGTTAGGAAAATAATTGCTGCTTTTTATTGCAGTGGTGTCATCCCAACACTAAAGAAATCTCTTTAAGTTACTAGTTGAGTCTCCTGGCTGGACTCACATATTGTGCAACAGCAGAGCCAGCTTGGCCAAGACACCAGCTCTGTGGTGTTGTTACCACAGACAGGAAAACGGCTTAATTCTGGTGTGTGTCTGTCAAAGCAAGAGGGAAGCCGGTCAGTGAAAGATCTTCTGTATTTTGGGATTGAAGGGAGTGCTAAGGGAGTGGGATGATAGTCTTGATAAAAACCCCATTAATGTCATCAAAACACTGGAGATTTGCACAATCACAATAAATTTCTATGGCCACGAAGGGATCACCTTTTTATTTTTTACTACTTATTCAGTAGCTGCACATTGTTTTCTAGCTTTTTTGTTAATTGTTTTGCATTTGTTTCTGAGTAAACTGCTCAACGATGTTTTCTAAACCAGGATATTAGAATGGAATAACGTGTTTCACAGCAAAAAAAAGTATTCATATATGTTTTATAATTTCAACAAAATAATGTAATTTTTTTATAATGGCAAATGTTTAACATAACATGCATTACTGAAATGTGAACATTTAGCATTTAAATCAGTACATATACTGACTGTATAATGTTTTGCGATGGACATCCCAGCGTGCATCCATACAGCATATCTGAGTCAGCAGGCCAGTACTTAGTTCTCACAGCAGAACAGTGAAGTCATGACTTCTGTTAAAAAAGCCTATTCATTTATCAGCCGTGTTGTTATTGCAATGACACAAAGGGTTAGCAGTTCAGATAATGCAATTTATAAGCATGAGTAAAAACAATCTAATAGAATCACGCTGGATCGTGTTGTGTGTGTACATGTGTGCTTGTGTTTGCATGCCTACATGTGTGTTTGTGCCTATGACGTACATATGTGTGTGTTAAACTGCCACTGCTTGCCTGCTTGTATTCCCCCTGCAGGGATACTGATAGTCCTTCAGATAAGCCCCATCTCCATTTACAATTACAGCTCCTGAGATTGAGTCTTTTTTCTCTAATAAGTAAATTACCTCTAATACCTTCTGTGCTGTACTTGGCTGCTCTCAGCCTGCTCAGGCCCTCATGGAAACCAGATGTTACACCAGCACCCAGTGCATACATACACTGTCTAATGTATAGTGGGGCAACACACAAAACGCACTCAGAGGCACATACATTCACATACATGCACATGCACGCATATGTTCTCAATGAATATGATATGTAGAGCTTTTTTCATTCTCTCCCTCAATCTAAGGTGAACCCTTACCCTCAACATCTCCGACTTTATACACTTTCATCCACTCAACACCACTCTCCCTGGTTCCTCCCTCTCTTTATTTTCCCCTCTGTCACCATCGCTCCTGTCCTTTTATCAGTGTGGTCAGATTTATTCCCTCTGGACTCATTTTTTTCACACAATAACAAACACAGCCTTTGTATTGAGGTTAGGGCCAAATCCAATTGGCTAATGAAGGGATCAATCGATCTTGAGGTGTAGCACTGCCAGGGGTGGGGGGGACATGCAGAACTCTTGGTGATCAATAGCTCCACCTGGAAGATGTATTTATCCACAGGGCTTGTTTGACAGTCTTCAAGAGCTGTGTATCAATAATGTAAGCACTGTGAGGCTGTTAACTATTGCTAATGATATATCCTCAGTTTACAGATGTATCCATCATTGGTTGATGACAAATTCAGGTTTTGGACAGTGGAAAGAGAGGGTTAAAACCAGTACCAGATGTGGCGCTCGAAGTCATTACATTTGTGCTTGTTTGTGTGGTTGCAGAAAATTGTGTTTTTGTATGTATAATGTGTCTGTGTATGTGTGTACAATGGTGTTTGGGGAAGGGATGAGGGTAAGTGGATGCTCACACTCACTGATAGTGAGTGTCGTGCCATGTGTGTAAGTGAACATGCTGTTTCATACCATGTGTGTTACAGAAGTATGGATATCCCCCCCCCCCCCC
>JBBMOC010000001.1:21472546-21525801 GCA_037975185.1 Centropyge bicolor
CCCCCGCCCCATAGCACATACACACACACACACACACACCTCCTCCCTATACAAACACACAACCAAACACTCAGAAAACACAGTGAGAAAGCACAGGCTGACTCTCCATGCATGCTGCTGTCTGTGACCCTAACCTGTTTCTGTGGATTTTACAGGCAGCTTCACACTGCCGTGTCACGCATCACCACAGCGAAAGCCCCTGAACACTGACTCTTTGTGCAGCTGCAGCAGTGTGTGGGAAGGACCTTCTGCCACACACCACACCATGTTCATCTGTGTGTGTGAGTACATCTCTATCTTCACATTTGACTTTTTGAGTGGTGGAAAAGAAACACATACTTTAAAACAGGTTTAAGGTACTTGTACTTTACTGGAGACTACAGTGCTTTTAATCCACTACATCAGAACAAAGATAATTTTATCCATAACACATACAAAGTTTTACAGATGATTATTACATTTTGCTACTTCTGTACTTACTTTTACTTACGTATAAATTAGAATTTATGACACACTTTTAAAAGAGTATTTTTACTCCTGCCTGACACTGGAATTGTTTAGCTCAGTGTTGAAATCAGTGAGTATTTAAATAATCAGTGAGTATTTAAATAATCCAATAAACATTTCAAATGTACATTTCAAACTAACACCCATTAACTCCCCAGCCTCTATGTGTCCATAGATATATATGTAGTAGATATACTTATGGAGGAGACGTATGTCAACCAGATACAAATTAATTCCATTTATGTTCTTCATTATTTTCCCCATCATCTGCCACTCAAAGACTGTCAAATTTATGTTGGCATCTTTGATAACATCACAGAAAACTGATGTACCACATTTTTTTTATTGGTTTATTGAGGTGTTCTAGGGTTTGGATTTGGGGATTGGTTCAGGACCAGATCTCAGCATTAAAAGGAGGCAGTGAGTGACCTTGATGCTTCCAGAAATGAAAATTTTCTGGAACATAATTTTATTGCAGATAGTCAAAAGCAACCATGTGATCGTCCTCGTAGATTCCTTTAATGCAAGATTCCTCCCTTGACCCACTGGTGACAGCAGACTGGCTTGTTAGCTAATCTTGGAATTCAACTATATTGGTGCTTCAGTGGGGCTGCACGGTGGTTCGCACCGTCACCTCACAGAAAGAAGATCGCCGGTTCGCGTCCCGGTCAGGGCACTTGGGATCTTTCTGTGTGGAGTTTGCATGTTCTCCCTGTGCAGCGTGGGCTCTCACCAGGTACTCCGGCTTCCTCCCACAGTCCAAAAACATGTTGAGGTTTTCTAAATTGCCCGTAGGTGTGAATGTGAGTGTGAGTGCTTGTTCGTCTATATATGCCCTGCGACAGACTGGCGACCTGTCCAGGGTGTCCCCTGCATTCGCCCAAAGTTGGCTGGGATAGGCTCTAGCCCACCCCGCGACCCTGCAAAGGAGTAAGCGGTAGGTAATGGATGGATGGATGGATGATGCTTCAGTAGTGTATGATTTTCCAAACCTTCCCTTGAGAATGCCAAAACCAGATTATGAAAAGACAAAGACCTGAATGTGTCACAAAGGTTTCAAGCTCAAAGAGATCAAGAATCTTCTTTTCAATTTTGGCCCAGACAGGGAAAGTGCAAATTACATGTTGACATTTGTGCAAGAAAGCCAGAGAAGGGAGAGCCCCCTACTCTCTTTGGCAGAGTCTAATTTAATGCAATTAAAGAGAGGATTTTCCCAGTCATATGAATGATTCAACACATTTATTGTATTTTTTGAGGACCTGTGCATGTGAGGGTGAGTGGTGACATAAAGGTAATGTAGCTAACTTTGGGGATTGCAATTATCATTAAATTAACCTTACCCAATATATCTAATTTACTACAGTTATGCAAAAGGCACTTAGAGTCTCAAATGATAATGATTTAATGCCCAGGTAAAACATACCTGAGGGGACCCTGATTGAACTGCCACCCATTCGCAAGTGATTTTGGGCATTACCTTTGATTCGGTCTAGTTCATTTGGTCAGCTGTTGTCAGGATGGTGGTTTGTGGGTTGTGTGAGACCAACAATATATTATCTGCATATAAAAGCAGTTTATACTCCTGATGGCCTCTAGGACCCCACTAATGATTGAGTTGTTTCGAGTTGTTTTGAGGCTCGAGGGCAATCTGAGAAAAAAAAAAGAGTGGAGAGAGGGCATCCCTGTTTATGTCTGACTAAAATGGGGAGTAAATGATAATGAATTACTGAAGCCATAGGGTTTGTATATAATAATTTAATTCATGCTATGATGACCCAAAAGCAGAGTTCTGTATCATGTAGAATAAGAGGTGCCATTCGCTCCTGTCAAAGGCCTTGGCAGAATGTGGAGCAGAAACCATCTCAGATTATCTGCAGATATCAGCTGATGTATTGGTCAAGCTCTAATTTTTTACTTTATTTCTTCCATCACTGGATTTCCACTACCAGGGAACATCACATTTCTAAGCTGAATCTTTACATGGATTTATTTTCTGTCTCCTTGTTTTACTTGTGTGGATGTGTGCGTATGGACGTCCTTGGTGGAGGACAGTGGCCTGTGTATTGGAGCAGTGCAGGGCAAATGAGGCCCATCTGGAAACCATTGGCAGAGACTGAAACCCTGCAGCTACAAGAGCTTCTGCCCTCTTTATCCTCCTTTCACGGGGCAAAGTCTCTCTCTCTCTCTCTCTCTGTCTTTTTTCTGTGTCTCTCCATTCTTCTCAGAGGTGCACAAAAACCTTTGTGGAAAGAAATGTAGGTCTAACATAGATAGACTTTCAGGGGGACACATGCAAGCGTACATATACACATGACTTACATGACACACACACAAACACACACAGACATAAATACACACACTAACATCCCTGTTATTGGCAGCATCTCTCCCATTTTGACCCCAGAGGGAAGTGGTGGACCAGGCTGGAGATCCCTATCATTGTGCGGCCCCAGAGACACTGAGCTGATTGTGTGCGTGTGTGTTTGCGTGTATCTGTGTGCTCATGCATGTGTGTGTGTGTGTGTGTGAGAGGTGGACACAGAGGAGCCCTGAGGCCACAGGAAATCCACAGAGACAGACAGACTGAGAGAGTGAAGCCTGTCAGAGAGAGCAGAGGAGACTGTGAGAGAGATGGGGGAAGAGAAAAGAGGTGGAGTGACTTTGTTTGCCTGTGTCTCTGCTGGAGACTTTGAGACACTTTGAGAAAGACATAACTAATTTAAACACAAACATGATAGTGTACAATCAAAGTTTAAAGCTCTGATATAGAGTGCTCATCACAAGTGGGCCTATCAATCAATCAATCAATCAAACAAACTATCTATCTATCTATCTATCTATCTATCTATCTATCTATCTATCTATCTATCTATCTATCTATCTATCTATCTATCTATCTGTCTATCTGTCTGTCTTGATGATGTTGGAGGCCAGATTTCTGAGCAAGCACAAACGCTCACAATTAAAATCTTGATGATATAAGCCCTTGTTTTAATTGAAATTAAAACTGACCAGCTTCTGTCACATATTTCCAACATGTTCTCACACCTTAATACCAGAATAAGTTAGTGTCTGAAAAACGGAGGCACGATCAGATCAATTACAGCTCTATTCACGAGGATGCAGTCAGAGCAGCAAATGGCAGCAGGCTCTTATGACTCAAGGCCTTCTGCTTCAAACCACACCAACCTGGCTTTGGTTGTCCAACTATTTAAATCTATTGAAACTTTATTAGGCGAAACGACTGACCCATGTATGTTTGCCCTTGTGAAAGAGTTGCTTTGTAGAGGGGAGCAGCCAGGCCCATCCATGGCCCCTCAGCATGTCTCGGCGGGACACTGTTTTCCCCTCTCCATGTAGTTTTTTTTCATTTCGGCATATTGTGATTTCACTCAGGCTGCTCCTGCGGCCTTTAACAGTTCACTTCCACTCGCAGTGGAGAACCTTCATGGCCGTGCGCTCTTGTTTCATGAGACCACCCACATACACACATTCATCTGCCGTCTCATTCACTCCTGTCCTATGTTTCTTTTATATGAATGCAAACACACACACACACACACACACACGTAAAGCAGTGCACTTTCCAAACAGAACAATCATCATTCTTGCATTTATCCCCTATGATGGAAAAAATAATTTCGGGGGAAATAGTCAGTAAATAGAGAGGTGGAACGACTGCGTCTAAAATATTTCCCTGTGTGCTTTTCCTCCTAAATCTACCAGTGGATATCTGTCCTGTCTCTGTGTTTGATTACTGTGACTGGGCTCAGTCTGGGGACTCAATCTCACTGGACTCCATTTGGTTCCTAATCCCTTGGTGCATTATCTGTTTAAATGTCTGGCCCCTCCTTCTACATCCCTCTCTGCCCCAGGTCAGGATCTGCATCACCTGGGGGCCTGAGTAGAGACAAGCATTAGCTGTGGTATGGCTACTGGAGGCAGACCAGCACTTGTCTTATATTAAAGGGTCAGTTCACCCAAATCAAGCGCACAAATATAATTCAGTTGATTCGAGTTTATGGCATTCCAAAACATCAATTGAAAGCAGTGTGTCTTTCAAAAATAAAATATCAATTTGCAACAATTCTTAATAGGAACTGCTCAGATAAAGGTCTGTGGAGTCTTATTCAAATTCTTTCTCTGGACAGAAATATTGCTGCTCATCTTTAAAAGCTTTGTGCAGGAGAGATGTGGAAATAAGTTCATTTAATTATATTATTATTATTATTATTATTCAATTATTCATCGAGTCGTATCTTATTTATTGTGTGAAATGATGCCTATTCATCTTCTTACCTTAAAATGACTGAACATAAACTGAAATGAATGTAATATATATATGGAATGAAATATATGGCTGTATATCACACATAAAACATTGAGAATTAATTTCTGGTTATAATATATATATGGTTTTGTTATTAAAGCTGCCTAATGAGTTGAGTAGAATAACATGAATAAAATAAAAATGCCTCTAAAGGTTTTGTTCTCCTCAACAGAACACAGTTTTGTGGACACTGAGCTAAAGGGATAACAATTTTCATTCCCTTATTCAATAACTTGCTCAGACACAGGCACATGGTCAGGGACACACATTCAGCCACCCACCAAGGATTTTAGAGCCATGGTGGATATCAGATAGATGGCAGATCCTCTAAAGCTCTAAAACTGAGCTTGCAAATTACCATCACCTCCTCCAGCCTTTCGCATGCATACCTACTTTCGTTCAATCCCCCTCTTTCCTCCTCTCTCTCCCTTGTTCTCTCTCTCTGACATGCAGGCTCTCATGTTACTTTGTGCAGCTTATGCATGGTTTACAAGACAGTTAAGTCTGGATAAAGCCCTGTAACTAAGACAGGAAGACCAGAGTTGTTCCTGAAAAGGCTTCTCAGTGACACTGTTTTTACTGGCAGGAAGATAAAAAAAAAACAGCTCTCTCATGTCTTTTTGATTTTGTCCTATTTTAGCAAAAATATATAAATTCTAAATATATCATGTATGTAAGATATCAAACATATAATGTATTTTGAATTGCAGCAGCAGATTAAAACTGTATTTCCAGTCTGGACAAATTATTACTTCTTATTATTTTGTAGTCTAGATTTAATTTTATTTATTGATTTAATGAAAAGGAAATGCATTAATCATTAAGCTTTCTCTTGTCATTATTTTGACTGTCTATGTTTGAAAAGCAAAGAATTTAATCACAAGCCAGAAAATCAGAGATCCTCTGCAGAATTTGCTATGTGATGGAAAAGCACAGCGCAAAAATGATTTTGGAAATTACCTGACCTGATCTTTGTTTTGACACTTACAATGCTGATCAACTCACATTTGCTAAATGTACTGCTATTAATTCTGAGAGGTTAGAATGAATCATTGTGAATGTGAAGTGATCCTCATAACTTTACTCCAAAATATTGCTCCTAATATTACTAACACTTATATTTTATATACTTACATTTCCACTTATATTGATTTAATAGTAATTATTTTACATTTTTAAATTTGTCATTGTTTAATAAACCATGGAGTTTGGCACATACATTTAATGCATACTTACATATATAGTCTAAAGTCTAAAAATATAGTAGATTGAGATGGTGTTAAGTGCAATTTGAAAAAAAAGTCCTGGCCTCATGGTGACACCAGTTCCCACTTATGTAAAATGATGTTCAACTGTTCACTTCCTGCCTCACTTAAACCCACTGACTCTGTGTGTGCACGAGTGTGTGTGTGTGTGTGAGGGAGAGTGAGAGTGCTTGTGTTTTCCGCACACACACACACTGCATTTGTGGGTGAGTTTTCAGGAGTTTCTGCCAATGGTTTCTGTGTGTGTATGTTAGTGAGTGTATGTTATGTGTATTTTTTGGTATCTGTGTGTCCATGCACGTGTGTGACAGAGAGAAGACAGAGAGACAGTACCTTGTTAGGTAAACTGTTTGACATTCACGTGGAAGATGTGGTAAACAGGAAACAGCGAGACCCCCCGCAGTGTCCCACAGCCACACGCCAGGGTCATACCAAACATCCCCAATATAAACATGTCTGATACATGGACATTTATAGTTATCAGCCTTGTCAAAACATCAAAGCAGAGCACGGACATTGTCTCCATTCATACAAAAGACGGATTTTGTGATATGAGTCTGACTCACAAACCCTGACAGCTGCACACTTCCTTACAAGTTAGCAGGTTAACATACTAAGGTTTAAAAATATATATATAGTTAAAAAGTCAAAAATGAATCCAGTACTTGTTTGACCAAGTACCGCACTGAGATTTGATGCAGTATGCACTAAAATAAATTTTGAAGCGATTTTGTCAGTTTTGATGAGATTTGTTGTCCGAGACTAGTCGTTTGTACATCAGTTCATATTCAGTAGAATTTCTTTGTCAAAGAAAAAAAAAATTGTAACTTAAAGCAGCACCATCTGTCCATCCTCTAAAGTCACTTATTGTTGTTCAGGCTCACCTCAAAACAGCACAAATTTATAGAATTTGCTCTCTACAGTAAAACCTGAGGGCAAAGAGCGAGGCATAAACGACATGTCTCTGTGTGTAGTACATCACTCTGGCAGTCATGTGGTAAATATTGTGTTTCCTGTCTCCTCCTTAACTGTTTTGGTAATTGGCTTGTGTTAACCCTATGACCCAGTGACTGCAGGTCCAGGCCTGGTCTGTATGTGTGTGTGTGTGAATGTTGTGTGTATGTGTGTGTTTGTGTCCATGAATGCATGACAGAAGAGTATTTCTTATGTGTACTCTGTAAATTGATTACTGCGATTAGTAACT
The DNA here is from genome assembly GCA_037975185.1 of Centropyge bicolor. Classification (NCBI taxonomy): domain Eukaryota; kingdom Metazoa; phylum Chordata; class Actinopteri; family Pomacanthidae; genus Centropyge; species Centropyge bicolor. The sequence goes on from JBBMOC010000001.1 coordinate 21,479,853, forward strand.
TCCAGGTGATATCTTCAAACTACAACTTGTATTTTTGCATTTTATATTTTATTATCATGGTTTTCTCTTAATTAGTATAAATTTTCACTATCAAATCATAATCAAATCATAATATAAATATTAAAAGGTTCATTAACATACAGATGAAGAAAGCAGTATGAATAAAAATGGAAGTGGACAAGTTAACATTGAGGTTGCATTAAGTGGTATTTGTGTGTTCTTTCTCTTTGCTGAAGCTGCTGTCTGACTGTCCTGCCAAGTTTAACTGAATCAATCATCAATAAATTCCAAACTACTATAACTAATGACCCTGAGCCTGGTTGCCGTTTCATAAAGAAGGCCATGCCAAATATCCGACCTGCTCACTCTCTGGAGTTTGCTCGACATAACAGTGCCAACTAAATGCACATTGGTAACTCTATCATGGCAAAATTAAACTTGGCTCGAAGGCCCTTGGTTCTGCAATGATTTATATTTTCCATGTCATGTACACGAGGAAATAAATTATTGTAACTAAATGCCATGATTACAAGTAAACATCTACTGTGTGGGCATGTGCGTGTGTGCATTCAGTTAGTCAGAGCAGCAGAGGGCTTGGGGGCTGAGACTGGGGCCGGTTAGCGCTGCAGAGTGGTGGGAGATACACAACAAAGCAGCAATTAGAGAGCTCCTCTGCACCCCTCTTTTGTCCTGGGAGGCTGATTAGATTGGCTGTGACGTGCTAACAGGCAGTGGGCTTTCAGAGACTCCTCCCATCCCTCTTCCTCTGTCCCATCTACTCTTGCTCCGCAGTCAAGTTATCAAGACTTGTGGCAAAAAAAAGGTGGCGAAGCAAAAATCTATCATATGAGCATTAAATAAATGTTGATTTTAGCTTACCAGAAACACTTCAAGAGTTTAGTCTGTGAAGAATAGAAAATATTTTCTCCTGATGGGTGAGAAAATTCATTTGTCAAGTGTCTATAAATGCCTTGAAAAACACTTCATAAACAAAATGCACTCTAATACACATAAAATGCATGCAAGTGTTTATCTAAAAATATTATTTAGACTTAGATGTTTTATGAGCGTTTCTCAGATTCTGAGAAAAGTGATGAAACATATTTTTACAAGTTAGGTCTAATTAGGTAGTGTAATAACATGCAAGTGTGTAGATAAAGAAATTCATTAAAAAAAGATCAAGACGTTAATGAAACAAAAAGAAAACCAATATGAAAGCGAAAGTTATTATAAGTTATTATGCAGTCACAATTAAATACTTTTTTACACAATTGAAATCCTAATTTCTGTTCAACATTTATCTGATGGATTTCAGGTAGCAACTTTTTAAAAATATAACTGACTTTGTATTCTTAAAACCACATCAAATTTAAGTAAATATAGTATGCATGCATTCATGAATTGCATACAATTTTGCTTAAAGCCAGTGAGAAAAAAACACAGCACTTTAGCAAGTGATATCTCTAAGTAGATCCACTTCTCTTAGTAAAAGTTTAGCATCGGTGAAATCAGCCTCTGCAGCACAGCATTGGCTGCAGCTGAGAGGGAACATTGGTTGCATATGGATTTTGCAGATGCTGGTGTTGAATGAAACAGCATTAGCTGTGCCAAAATGACATCACAAGGCCAGCAGTCCAATCGTGTGCCATTTCAGTCGGTGTCCAATTAGGCCGCCTGCACTTCCACTCACCCATCCGGCCCTATCGCAGTCAGACATGGAAGTCCAGTCCAAACACAACATCTCTTTGTTTCCACTGGCACTGGCCACTCAATAGCGCTGGCCTCTCATCAGCTCTGATCTGTAACACTCACCCATTCTGTAAAACTAATCTGAGTCCACGTGTCTGCGTGTGTGTGTTAAGTTTTACCATTTGACTGTTTGTATTTACAATTGAGGGGGAAATTATACCAAATTGAAAAGAAATTATGAGCATTTTAGCCAGTCCCTGAAAAACTGACACACACATCTGCCGAAGAAATCAGAGCAGCATCAGATCCTGAAGGACCAGAAATCAACAACCTGAACCAGTATATTTTTAATATTTCCTTCAATGTTGTTCTCAGTAAACTCTGAAAAGCGCTGAAAAGTGAAGCAAACTTCAGTGAAAAACAAAAGCATTTCCCCACAGTTGAGTGATGAGTCATTCTTTTCGTGCCATGTATAGCTTTGCCATGGCACTGTGGAGACGGGCTATTATATCCCGTCCCCAGAGAACAGGACACGATGGAGAGATATGAGCGGTATCTGCAGCTACAGAGTCCATGACCCCAGTGTGTAAACAGTGAGCTTGTGTGGGGACAGGGCTCATGCTCCAGCCAAAAGACACTACTCTCGCAGCCATGCTCAGTCTGCTATTAAACAACCTATGCTCAGAGAGAGAGGGAGAGGGTGGGAGAGGGTGACAAGGTGGGAGGGAGAGAGAGCTCTTGGGGAAGTATGTGTGTGTAAAAACAAGAAGAGGGGTGAGCATGTAAAAAAATAAGCAAAGGATAAATGTGTTTGCAGCATTTGTATATGCTTGTGTGTGTTAGAAGGAGACAAGACAGAAAAATCTGAACAATCAGCCAACCTACATCTAATTGTCCTTAACAACATCTATATGTGTACTATAATATCATATAGTAATTAATATATACTAAAGAGTTGGAACTAATACCTATTTTCTAATTAATTAATCTGCCAACTATTTGATGGTTAATAATTTGTCAATAAAATGTCAGAAAATAGAGAAAAGTGCCCAGTATATATTGTCAAAGCCGAAGATGATGTCTATATACTGTATGTCTTGTTTTGTTCAATCAACAGTCCAAAATCCAAGGATAAGTTTACAGTCACATATGATAAAGAAAGGCATTAAATTCTCACATTTGAAAAGCTGAAACCAGGCGACACCACATTCAATGTGTCTTTTCTTATAACACCACTACACCATTGCTTTATTTTTGTTTATATGTTTTTGTAATAGAAACTGAGATGAAGAAAGTGAGCACAAACTTCCCATCACACCACTCGCTATAGTCGACAAAAATATGAGGAAAAACTCGACTTTGTACAGACGACAAAACCTGTGCATCAGGAGAAGGCGGGCTGTGTTCTGCTGTAATCTGCAAGCTGTTGATTCACTTCCTCACTGAATGTACCAATTATACCAAATTAAGAGAACAATTCTCACGGAAAGCCAGTATCATATATCCAGACATCCCCCATCAGACAAATGAGGGTAAACATTTTGGGAGAGATCTCTGGCCTGCAAAAAGAAAACCCTTGAAACTGCTCCTTTGTTCTGCTGCTCTCTGTTCATATATATTTGTCTCTTTGATTGTGCTGTTTAGGATATATGTGTGATACTTTATATACTTTTTCTTCTCCTGAAAATTCAGTAATATATAAGTTAGTTTTTGCAATAATGTCACATTAACATTTATGTCAATTAAACTTATTTGATTTTGAGAACAAGAGAAGGAGGCTGATGCCATTTCAGCATTTCAGAAATGAGAGAGTTACAAAGAAACAGAGCAAAAGAGAGGCCCAAATACTGAAAGACGGAGAAAGCAATGGAAAGAGAGAGAGAGACCAGTACCGTTCTCCTGGGTGGTCCCAGTTAGGAGGAGTATAGAGGAGAGGCAAACAGGGAGATGTAAACTGTAAACCAGCTCTACTCTACAATGGGCCATAATGCTGCTGGCACTGGCCACAGAAACAACATAAGACTACTGCACTGACGTTTAGGGAAAGACACAGTGACGATGACAGAAAGAAAACGCTGAGCAAGGGAACATGCTAAACAATGCAAATCTGATGAGTCACGACAGTCCAGAAAGAGTGTGGGGAGGGGGAGGTTGGACCACAGTTTCTTGAAAAGTGGAATAGTTGCTCTTGTAATAAACTTCAGATACACAGGTCATATTATAGCCTGCAAACCGTTGGTTGACTAAGGAGTTGAGACAGCCACACACACTCATGCACGCACACATACATGCAGAGAGCTACAACAAGTAGGAAATGACACAATTTGCTTGTGATTCCAACTGTCAAACATGAGGACGTTGACCCCAGCTGAAAGGGAGCAGTGTAATCTCGTAGCAATCAACTGTATGCTTAAACGGAGCTACGGCCCAGCAGTTTACCTTGTCCACAGCAGCGGAGACATGCGGAGGTGGGGGTGCCAGCGGGTGCGGGTCAGGAAGGGGAGGGAGGTTCACATATCGTGTTTGGTGACAAATCCTCTTTTGTGGATGACCTATTGGGAAACATTGCATGTCTGGCTTTCCTGCTGCCTTCTCTGGTACACTGAGAGGGAGACATGCTGAACTGGCCAGGAGAGCAGAACTGGCAGGCAGGCATGCAGGCAGGCACTCATCATCCCTCACCACAGGTAATTAAAGTAAACAATCAAGACCTCACATCCTGTCTATGAGACCGCACTATGATCTTATCAGAAAAGTTTGAGACTGTGTGTGTGAGTATGCGTGTGCACCTATGGCTGGAGTTAACCAGTTCAAATGGGTCACTGTGCTCTGTCCTCGAAGTCATTGCTTTAGCTCAGTGCAAATTGACAGATTAGGAAAATTATATATTTGCTTTGCTCATGTTTGTCCTCTTCATACATATTTTAGTGTTCTCAGTGGGTTTGCCTTGTTGAGAGTCATAATTATATATAGGTATTATGTAAGAGGATTATTTGAGTGTGTTTGACTGTGTTTTTATTTTCCACTCCCTTCTACTCCACTTTGTAAATAAACTGGTGTTGCAGGAATTCAGACTACAATCCTGAATTGGGAGTTGACCCCATGTTGTCACTATGGTGTGATATAGAAGAAAGAAATTAATTTGAAAGCTGTTTTATAACTGCACTTGTATTTTAAGGTTATGTCATTTCTAAAATCAAAATCGGTTTATTAGGGTTGGTGTTGAGATAGGGTTGGGTTTGTGATGTAAGGTAGGTAGATGCAGGTAAATTGACTGTTGCTTACAGCATTGAAAAGTTACATTTTTCAAATATCGTCATTGTGTCCTTGGATAAGGACAAGTTAAAGATCATCTGGATAATCCACAGATCTCATGTGGAACTACTTTCTACTGCAGAAGTTGCCCTTTGATATGTGTTTTGTGTATGTTCTGTGATTTACCTGTACAAATAGGGACATTGATCCTGGAAAAAAAATCTATTGCTGATTTTTCCAGAATTTTCTTTTTTTCAAATGTGAGCACATGAAATTTTGTTTACTTCTATTTTACTAAGATAAAACCTGGGGGCATGGTTATATATATATACTATAGAGGAACTGAGAACATATCTTATTTTGGGGGGAACTATTACTTTAATGTTGCAAAAAATTCATAATGCATTTTTAATTATGAAAACAAAGAGACCAAAAATGTGCCATGTCTGAATCCTTATTCAGACAGTACAGGAAAACTTTCAAGTCAGTTACATAACGTTAACCTGGGTGTACATATGTTGATGTTTGTCCGGCCTCACTTTTTGATTTGTGTCCTCTCCTCATCTCTTCCTCCTCACCTTCACGTCCTGCCCTCCTAATCCGCCTACTTCCCCTGGCTTCTTCTGTCCTCCCTCCTTCCTCCACTCTTCCTCCCCCGCCTCCCCCTCAGGGGCTCTCAGGTTACCACGCGTCACTGATCCAGACAAGCTGGGGATTCTTTCATCGAGCAAATTACAGGCAATTAGGAGCCCAAAGGATAACATTTAGTGTGCAGGGGAAGGCTGGAGCAAGGGGAGAGAGGGTTGCACTGTGGAACACCCAGATCCTGAACAGAGAGGGGAGAGAAGTGTGTGTGTTTGTGTTGTATTAGGTGTATGTGTACATGTGTAGACTAAGTCCTGATAACCAACTCTCCAGTCCTGATGAAATGGTAATCCAGCAATTCAGTTCCCTACCCCAATACTGCACTACATGCACACAGACACATATAGTCCAGTAGAAGAAAGTGAAGAGTACCAAAAGGACAGATAGAGTCACAATGGGAGTGCCACACACACAGGAGTGTTTAGAGTAGCAGAATGGTTAAGTGAACCACAGCCGTATAAACTGCAGCATTCTTCAGGACCTCTGCAGCTTCAAACCAATAAGTCCCTCACTTCTCTCTCTCTCTCTTTCTGTGTGTGTGTGTGTGTGTGTGTGTGTGTGTGTGTGTGAAAGAGAGAAAGAGAGAGTGAGTGCGAGTGTTAGTATGTGCTGCCATCATGCATTTACTATTCTGAACCAACTGTGAGAGAAGACTGAGGAGATTAGATCTGAATTGGATGAATAGAGAGGAATGGAAAAATGTATCTCAGCATCTGCGCACGATGGGGTTTGATTTCTCTGAGTATCTCAAATGAGTCCAATTTATGCTGGGGGAGCTTTGTGCTAAATGCACATTTGGTTTGTGTTCTGTTGAATGGAGTTCAGAAGGTCAACTTCATCTCACAGATCACTGCTAATAAGATGAGGTTCCATCAAACAGTGAGGAGATTATTAGAAAGCGACTCCAGATGGTTATTTTAACGTTATCATGCAGGGGAAGGTTATTTCTATCTATAACATCTCAACAAAGGTCCTAGAAAGAAATGTCATGACACCTCTAAGCTCTATATGCCCTCTGTATTCTTTGGCCAATCACTTGACAATTATAGAAACCACAGACTCTGGTATATATTCAATCTGGTCATTTTTTTCTGTTTCTTGAATTAGCAATCTATTACAGCAAATTACTTCCCTCTGAAATGAGGTGAGAAGGAAGAGAGCGAGCAAGAGAGGATGAGTGCAGAAAGGATGGTGCACTCTACAGCTGTGAACAAACCGGGGCCTGGAAGAGCCAACATCATAATTCCAGGCCTATCATTGTAATCACAGCTCCATCACAAAATGGATTTTGTCAGGGCACGCCAAGTCCACTAAGAGCTGCTCCAGTTAAACATTAAGCAGCTGGTCTCTCTCTCTCACACACACACACACAAAGACAAAAACACACTAAGACACACAAATACATTGCATGGCTTTGTTACTTTGCAGCAGGGTATGAGTATACCTGTGTGTATGTGCATGTGCTTACCTGTGCATGTGTGTGTTTCAAGTGAAGCTCGGAGCTGGTTTGCATTAGCTCTGTGTCTTGTTCAATCGGACAACAGTGACGTGTGCCCTGGTGGCCTGCACTGTTGTAGCACTATGAGTGCGCCATATATGCCTGCGTGTGTGTGTGTTTGTAAGCATGTTTGTGCATTCGCATGTGTGTATGTGCTTGAACTTGTGTTTGTGCATGTACCAGCCGCATCACTGCTAGTTGGGAATGCAGGGAATGCTCTGACCCCACCCCTTGTCCTGCTTGCCCTGCCCACTCCAGAGGGACATTGATGGGGAGTGATGGGGGTTTTCATTGGGAATAGTAGTGAGGTGGGGGGTAGTGACAGTTCAGTAACACTCACCAGAGCCGGCTGTCCCCTGTCGCAGAGTGGCATCGCCCACCCTCAGTGCCAGAAAGGAGAGTTTATTTTTTTAGCTCCTGCTCTCCCTAGCGCTGGCTACAGAGGACCACCGAGCGTGGGGTCTCTCTCCCTCTGCCCTAAGCCTCTTCTCCCCCGGCCGGAAAGAGATTTATTAGGGAGGGGGGAATGAAAGAAAAAATGCTTGTGACCTCCACTTAACTAGAAGTAAACACACGGCTGTGGTAGTTTAATCAAAAGTGCACGCTCTTCTCTAAGTATGAGTGTACGGTCGGCTTTTTTAGAGCATGTGATGGGAATGTGGGGGTCAGTACAGAGGCCTTTACGATTTCCTCAAAATGTGAGTCAACATGTCCTAAAATAGACAGATAGGAAAATATCAATGCTAGAATGCTAAAATTCTGAAATAGTTTGATGCTGAATGCTGGCAAAACATACCATGCACATTTGTGGCATCTGGTCTGAGTGGCTGAATTGTGGTTTGAGATTAAACCAAGATTCTAAGATGAGATATATCATATCACTTTTTGATAACAGCTGTGTACTGGACTGCAACTCATCTTTGAGAATATCTCCATCTGAAATCAGATCCAATCTTCCTTCCCAGCAATTAAAACATACACACACCACTAATAACCGACATTTGTTTGACATCATATTTATTTTACAAGAAGGATGTTTCTACCAGTTGTTTGGATTTTTTAGTCCAGTGCTTTTAGAGCCAGTCTGTGGGTAGACGCTTCTATAGACTTATAGGGCTATGATCAATATATTGAGCTTTCATTTATGCAATTGAGTTTGCCTGGCTTAGCTCAGCCCATGTATGCTAGTTCTTCTTATTTAAATAATGTGCATATTTGTATAAGCAGAATTAGAGTCTTGGGAACTGTGGAAAATCTATTCTTTGTTGAACTTCTTGGCAGTCGTTTTTCCTAATTTCATTTCAATGCTGCTATCAAATCTATTAATGCTTGAAGGCTCCTCTTTCATTATTGGCCAGCTTATTGTAACAGTAGCTGATTTGGTAATGCTTGGCATTTATAAGTATATAATCAATCAATACATTGTTTAAAAATACACTATAATGAAGATATAAGAACATTTTTAAGTATAATGTGTCTGTCTACATATAAAAGTAAGTATAAGCATATAATAAATGTGTCATAACACAATATAAGCATAGTTTTATATACGGTAATGAACATTTGAATGAAAATGAAATGAATGAGTATTTGTAGCCAAAAAAAATCAAAGCTTGTAATGACATTAGAGTGTTATGATGTGTAATCACTTATTATGTGTTTATACAGTATGGATTATACTGTAAAAGCTGAATGTGTTTAAAATCAAGTGTTATCATTGAATTTTACATTTATTATAATCTGAAGATATACTGAACAAAGACAGGTAAGAAATTATATATTAATATAATATATATTATATTATTAACAATAATACAGATCACACATATACAGTTTCATTATTTAGTGTCATGAGGCTGCTGAAAACACGATTTAAGTATTTGCTGACTGCATGATTTGCAGACCACATTGTCATTAACAATTACTGAAAATATACCACAAAAAATATCACTAAAACCTGAATAATTACACAGAGCTGTTTTATTTTCCAGTAAAATGTCTAAAACACAGGTGCATAATTACGCTGATACAGAGTGGGAGTGAGACATCAGTGTTAAATGCCAGTGATTACACCACTTTTGTGAGCATTGCCAGAAGTTACACAATGTTTTTCACATATCAGTGAATTAGACAGGTTTTCCACTGGGGCTCTGCTGCCAACTCTTCAATCCTTTCCCCTTCAGTCACTGATCCCTATCCCAGCCCCCATATCTCCATTCAGCACCTTCCAGTTCACAAATGAACAACAACAATAACTGTGTATTCTCAGTTTCACCAGTCTGCTGGGTTTTGTACACTGACCTCCTCCTGACTCCCTGTTTCTCTTCACCTCCTGACATTTTCTTGGTTATGAATTCACTCTGTACGGGACACAATCTGGACACAGAGAGATGTCCTGTACATTTAAAAAAAAACCCACACTGTCCATTTTAAAGAACAGTGTGTGGATACACACAGTGGACTCACACTCTGAACACAGGTCCAGCCCTTGGACCAGCTCCCCTCACAGGGAAGCGGTTGTGTGCGGCCTAAGCTTGGCCTTCCTGTCTAGACCAGTGGAGATAGGGTTAATGAAATGCTCAACGCTGTCTGAAAGCTGTCTGAACACTCGCTGCGGCATCCATCTTCAACTCGTTCCCGCTGAAGCAGACCATCACACCTCAGCATACACCCTTCTTTCTTCCGCCCCACCCCCTTGCTGCCGTTCCCCTCCACTGCCTGCCTCCTTTTCCTCCACCCTCCATCCTCGACCACTAACTTACACTCACTGTCACTGTGGAATCCTTCCTCCCCCCACCCACCCACGTCTCGTTGCTGCTCTCTCTGCTCTCACGCATGCGCTCCTTCTTTTCACGGAGAAGCACCATTTATGAGACAGTCCTAGAATAAATGGTGGTCAGCAGTTCAGCATGTTGGCTTGTCCAGCTCTCTAAATATGGATGAGTGAACCCAGCCAGAGGGAAAATGTGCGAGCGTCTAAAACGGCGGCTCTGCCAACAAGAGCACCTGGACGGTGTTAATCACAGCTGAACATAAACACGGCTTCAAAACGACTGTGCACATACACACATACGACGGAGTGCACGTGCATGCAAACTCTATCCTTTATGTGTGAGGACAGTTACATGTTAGCAGAGTGCCACACAGACACTTGCTGATGTAACACACGTTGCACCCACGCAAAAGCATTCATTATTGCGCTTTCCGTAGGAGAGACAAAAAGGAATTCAGGAGAACACATCCCATTAGAATGATATTCATAAAGGCCATTTCATTACCACGTCATTACTCAGTCTCCTTCTTGTTAGCTGTTTTCTGAGAGGATTTGATTTCCCATTAACCAGTCACTTTGACATCATTATATGACAACAACAAGGCTGCCTTCCACAGCTCAGTCAGTCAAAGTTAAGCAAGTTTACAGTTAATGGCAGGTGGTCAATATTAAGAAAAAGTGTAATTGAATTCTTCTTTTGTTTTGTTTTTTTTGTTTTTTGCTAAGACAGTGTGTTCTTGCAATAACACACAACCATGTTTTATAGGATAAAAAGAAACAAGGCCTAATTGAAGTTCTTTGCTTTAAGTTCATAGTTTTCCACGATCAAGACAACTCAGAGAGAACTGTCAACAACATGGACACAAAAGACTCCTGAGGGTGCATTGCCGTTAAACATAACTTAATAAAATGTTCCAAAATTCAAATTGTATGTAGTGCCCACAACTATGCAACAATATGCTACTCACAGATTTACAGTGAAAAAATTATACCAAAAAAATATGTGACAAACAAAAGGTCAGCAGTTATCTCACTACAGATTATAGCTGAATGCAATCTGTAATTTGTAATTGGATATTGTTTTATACTTTACAATACTACTATAAACTTCCTTTGTACGATAATGGCCAAAACTGTAAGCCACTGAGAAAAGATGAAATACAATACACTGAGGTTTTTCACTGAGTACACTCCTGTGCAGACTTGCAACCACACACAGACGCACACAGACAAAAAGGGGACACTGCAGTACGCTGTTTTCACTACAAACTGATTTGTGCACCAAAGCATTTTATAAATCGCTCTCATGGAACTTGGCCATTCGAGTATTTATCTCTCTGGGTTCTGGACTTGGCCATAATGGATTATCCTCACTGTCACATAAGATACAGTCAGCTCTGTAATAAGAAAACACATGCTGTCACACATCAGCCCGTCGGCCAAAGCTCTCCAGGCTCTCCAGTGGAGGGGGCCCTCGGTCCAGCATCCCTACCCAGCCTGTGTCGATGTTTGTTGGGCAAACAGGAGTGTATGTCTGGCCTGGGTGCTGAAAACGACCATGCTTTATTGCCCAATGTCTGGGCTGAGATAAACACAGTCAGCATGCCACGAGAGGGTTGTGTGTGTGTGTGTGTCTTCGTGTGTGTGTGCTCATCAGTCAAAAAGAGAAAGACATATTATCTGTTTAAACTTTCTCAGTGCAGCCAGGCCACACAGCGGGCCTGCTGCCGCTTTCATTCAGGTTACACAATCTGGCCTTTCTCTCATATCTGCAATACTTAACATATTTCAAAGACCTTGACTTTACATTTCCATTCCTATATCAAGTTCCTAAACTGTAGTAATATTACAGCGTGACTGCCGTAGACAAATACAAGTTCCAAATCTAAATTTGCCACAATGATAATTCATAGTAGTTTTTCCAGATTTGGCCTGCTGTATTTCAGACATACTGATGTTGATGGTTTTAATAAATGTTGACGATCTAATAGCATTTTGAAATAAAAGTCCTCATTTTTGCTTCCTGTTCCTGCCTGTAAAGCTGAGCCTGTACTGCCATGGTGTTTATTTCCCATCAGACTTACCATATGACATTCTCTGAATTGTTTGCTTACCCTGCTGTGTAATAAGCCCACAATCTGGCAACCACACTGTCCAAGCTTCAACCACAACAGACCAGGTCTTGGTTTTCAGGACTGGGTCTGGTTTTGCTGAAGAAGGACAGGATGATGACGGATGAAGTAAGACCGTTTTGAGGATATACATTACTGGCAGTGGAGGAGAAAGAATTCTCCTTTATTTTAGTTAAAGTAGCAATACCAAAAGTCCTGCATTCAAAGTAAAAGTATGAAAGTATAGTGTCAAAATATACTTAAATTATTAAAAGGAAGTTATAGCAAAAATATACCAGTGGATTATTATTCCAGATGTATTTACATGTGAGCAGCATTTTAATGTTGTCACAGGTTGAGATGGAGCTATTTTTAACATCTTCGTAATGCAGTAGTGTTTAACCAAAAACTGTATATTCTATAAGGTAATCATATTTACTGTATGTGAAATTTCAAATGTAACTAAGCTTTAAAGTAACTAAAAGCTATAACTGCAACATAAATACAGTGTAACAGAAGTATAAAGTAGCATAAATGCTTTATAAAAGGAGAGAATCTCATCATTTATTACTTCATCATGTGCTTTGAATGCAGAAAAATATGAAGGATTTGGGCAAAAACTTTTGTCTACATTCTCAGATTAACTTTACTGGTGATTTAAAATTCTTGCTTTTTTCTTTTTTTTCTTGCTCAGTCAGTCAGACTTTGTTTTATGGTCTTGTACAGAGAAACTCAGATTGAACCTGTGACCTGTACTTTATGGGAGACACTGTAGTGGTCTCACTTGTCCTGTGGAGCCAGCTGGAGTCTCTTCACTCTCAGCCCATTAGCAGTCTGTGCATCCAGCAGTGTCCCTTTCAGACAACAGGCCTGATCCACAACACATTACCAGTTCCTCCTGCCTCAGTTTTCACATGAAGATCAACCACACAGGAAGAGAGGTAGTAAACTCGGATAAACATGTACGTTTCAGTGTGTCCCCTCGCTTTTTTACCCAAGACACACACGTGCACACACGCACATTTGGTGACCTGTGCGGTTGTGAGGCCCAGACCTGCCCTGTCTACTCACACATTGATTAACCCTGAGAGTGTTTGGCCATTAGAGCCCGATCTGCAGAAATCAAACCAATATGTGAACTCTGTGATTAGTGTCAGAAGTGTTACAACGCCTTTCACTCAGAAACCAGAGCTTGGTGCATTCCAGTCCTGCTCCCCATATCTCTGGTATGAAATACAAATACTGTACGATGAGGGAGAGAAGCACAGGAGAGATGCAGGGTGAGGGTTATCGAGCAGCTACATTTTTTCCATGGCAATTCGGAGAACATGTCACCCTGGTGCTCCCTCTTTCCCACCTTCTCTCCCTCTCTCACACACACATACAACACAGAGATACACACACACACACACACACACACACACACACACACACACACACAATCAGTTATGAAAATATTTCTCCAACGTCAAATGTCCAGAGGCTACTGAGGCAATGCAATTCTCCCAAGTGGGAGGCAGATCAGAGGAAAAGTCTGCCCTCTACCTGCTTTACTGAGAGACCTCCCTGAAATCCACTGGCTGCCTTTCAGCTGTAAAGGCAGCCGCACCACACAAATACAATCCTATAACCCCAGAGGGCAAAGGGCAGCAATACAACAAAGGCTTTCTCCCAGTGCAGCCAGAGCCCCCGACTCTGAACGCCAGCCAAAGACATAAATGCCCTCTGTATAGTTAACACTGTCCAAAAAACCCGAAGGCCAAGGACAGGAAAGAAGGAGAGACAGTAGGGTTACAGTACAATGGCAGGGGTGATGGAAGGATGGGGAGGTAACAGGAAGGGCTTTTACCACACTGCGTGGGTGATGAGGACGCAGAGGCGGTACACTGGTGTAGTGGGGATGTGTATTTACACTAGGGTTGATTTCTCTGCCCCATCCCCACCTCTGACTCAATGGCAATATGCTGACTGGAAACTGCAGGAAGGTCACTTTCCATCTCATCTTGACCAGACATGCCTTTTAACTGTCTAATACACATTGACTTTGAGGAGTCTCTGACCTCAAGTTGAATATTTGACATAGAGCCGTGCCCCTGGAGACGAGTCTTTCTTGTGTAGCATAGTAATCTAAATTGCAGAGTCATAATTGAGATATGATATCATGTATCTCTCTTAGGGCTGCCTGGCTTGAAGGCAGCGGCCGAGCAGGAAGTTAGCGATAGGAACAAATTGTTAAGAGGAAGGAAATGTTTAAGTCCAGAGGGATGATAGCTGCTGATTCTGCCATAACACATCTCTGAGGACAATTTAAGACCTTATCGAAGTTGTACAAACTGTCCTACCACTAAATCCTCTACGTTTAGCACTGTGCAAACTTTCCTGTAACTGCAGACATCTTGACTGTAGCTCGAGTCATTTCAATCCCTTTTTGCAGAATCGATAATTGGCACAAATGGGCACATAGGTGTTTGGCTTTATGCTTTTATTTAGGTAGGCTTTGAACAAGGACTACAACACCTTAGGGAGGTTAGAAAACTACACCAAACACTTCATGTGTGACCGAAGTAATTTAAACATCTGTTCCTTCATGGTGTTCCTACCATGATCACCTAGGTCATGGCAGCCTCCTCTGCTCTTAAACAATGATATTATATTCTTGTAAACTAACTAAATCTGGGGTGAAATACACTGTGCTCTACAAAATGAGGCTGACTAAGAGAGACAGATGGACAAAAACCTCAAAGCTACATTACTGACAATATTCTGGATAAATGGCATTTGTGGGTATTTTTGTTGTTAAGTTGAGATGAGTTGAGTTGGCATAGGCACTGGTCTACAGAGATGTGCAAAATAGTAATATGGCCAGATTAGTCATCCTTCACCATATTCTTGAGAATTGGACACGTTTGGTGCACACCAAGAGACCAGTACAGGCCTGAATGCCTGATCCCTACAGTGAAGTGATCAGATGGCTCCCTTATGCTGTAAGGGGCACTCTGTAATGGGTGTGGAAAGGACCCAATTGCAGCACAAATAAAATGGGAACAGTCTTTATTCAAGAAGACACCAAGAACCACTTCAAACAGCTTTAAGGGGTAAACTTGATCTGGCTGGATTCGAACCCCGCTCTTCCGCGTTGCAGGCGAACACGTTGCCACTCGGCCAACAGGGCAGGTGTGGAGTGAGCAAGACTCGTGAGCTTATAAATGTCCAAACAGTTTCAGCTCAACGAGTCAGGTGAGGTAGAAGGGCTCTGACTCACTGGTGGTTCAGAAGAGAGCTGTGAGTGGAGCTGGACCTGGAGCGGGAGTCGACGAGGCAGGTGACACCAGAGGAAAGGAGCTGGAGCAGTGGGTCTAGGCTGAGCAGGAGCGGGTTGAGTGCCGACCAGTCGCAGGCAGACGAGGGAGGCAGAAGACAGAAGGCTGGTGGATTTACCGGGGCTGAGACGTGGAGTTGGATCCTGAGCAGGAGTCAGCGTGGCGGACAACACCGGAGGAGAACCAGCGACGTGAAGCTGAAGCAGATGATCTTCAGGCTGAGCAGGAGCGGACTGAGTGTCGACCAGCCACAGGCAGACGCGGAACAGGCAGGAGGCAGGCAATACTCGTAGTCGGGGACAAAAGGCTGGTGGATTTACCGGGGCTGAGACGTGGAGCAAGGTCGGAGGCAAATCGGGTCGGCAACAGGTAAGCAGTCCGGGAATCAGTGCTGGAGAGTCAGGCATGAGAGCTAGGACAATCTGGCAAAGAGTGAGTGGAGTGAGGCTGCTTAAATACACACTGGCTTGATTGGAGATGGTGAGCAGGTGAGCAGGTGACCGCAGCAGGTGGAAGCAGTTAGCTGATTAGGTGACTGAGCAGCAGAGGGGGAGAGCAGGCTGTGACACACTCTGCTGACATGCAAATCAATACTAAGTTGTCCTGAGTGATCACTTTTGTCCTATAATGAAACATTTCTATCTTGGTGGTCTTTTTTAGGATTACAATATCCCCATCCGTAGGGCATGGCGGTCACTGAATGGTTTGATGAGCTTGAAAATGATGTGAATCATATACTGTGGCCTAGTCACCAGATCTCAATGGGAGATTTTGGAGTGACATGCTAGACAGGACTCTCCATTATCCAAACACCAAAGTGACTGCCAAGGCACATAAAAAACTGATTGTCTGTATTTGCTGGATAAGTCTTTTATGACAAAAATACTCAGTACTTACCAAACACACTTCCCTCTAAAAATTCCTCATTTTTGAGGAAGGAAGACGTCACAGGACAGCAGCCCACATCGCTGTGAGATCATGGGACTAACAGAGAAGGGGAAAAAGGAAGAAACATTTTCTGATGAAAAATTGTGTTCTTGCTGCATCTAAGTGCATCATATTGTTTAAACATCAAGTTGAGTCACTTTTCACAAGAAAAACAAAATGGGGGGAAGTGGAGAGAGGGAGACTGGAACAATGTCAAAAAAGAATAACACATAAAACATGCAAGTCACATAGTATACAGGCACACAAACACTATAAGATATAATGTTTATACGAACATAATATAAGCCTACATTGAGTTTCAACATAGCACTGCCGACACCAAATATGACCTACCAAAATGCAGCTGTGAATAATGAACTCTTAGCTGAAAAATTAAAATCTATATTTACTTTGAACCTTGAAAAGTAGAAACTATTCAATAGATTCACAAAAAACTCCCACAGTTGTCCACCACACTTCAGTTCACTTTACTCAAGTGAATTCAGGTAACTCTTTCATACATTTACATTAGTCATATTAACAGAATCCTGAGATACAAGTAAAGTACACTCATATAATTTATAATATAATTTTGTAAAAAAGCACAGGTGTTACCTTTTGTCAAACATAGTGCTATTTCTCATCTGTACATAAGTATTCCACCAGGCTGCTTTAACCAAGGTCTAACCTTCTGTCGATCCTCACTCCTCCCTGTCGTATGTGATGCAACATTCCAGGCTTATTGACAAGTTTTTGTTGCAAATGGAGCATGTAACACGAAGTGGCCGCCCAGGCTGGATGGTGCACATGTGGGCCACAGCCCTGCAGCGGAGAGCTGAGCCTATGGAGGTCTGGAGCTCTTCTCTCCACAGGTTTAGTCTACATGAATGGATGAGGACTAGGCCCCACATCTGGACTTGACCACCATCAATGCCATTAGCACTAACACAGTGCTGAGGCACGTGCGCCTCCGTACCCAACACGGGGTATTAGAGGACAACACAAGCTATTACGAGCACAAATGGATGCATGGAAAGAGGCTGTAATGCTTTGCACTGACTGCAGAAGTGGAATACAAAACAAAAACACCTAATATTCAGATAATGGAATGAAATTCTACAAAGTGGCTTTATTGTGCATATAGAGTATCATGGGCAGGTGCTTTTGTCTTAGCTGCAAGAGCCCCAACATAAAAAGAGTTCAGAAATTTGTAAAATTGTGTATTTGTACATATATGTATATATAGCTGCAGCTATGATGTGAGGCGCCTCACTAAGGTGTTAGGGGGTAGCAAACAGATATGGAGTAGAACAGACTCGTATGGTCTACCTACAATCAGGCCACTCACAGTTCACTACACATAGACAACTAGAGTGCTCTTTCTCTTTCTGACTGTCCGCCTGTGTCTTGCACTCTTTACCGCCTCTGTCTGCCTGCTTAACTTCAAATCAGGACACAACATTAATGGTAAGATGCAAGTTTGTCCAAGTTCACCAGAACGGCACATTCCTTTTCATATCACCAGATGATTCATTTTTACATCCTCCTGAGCAAACGTCAGTGTTTTCACACTTACACAAATAACTGGCGTCTACCTACTTCAGGCACAGAAAATGTAAGAGTCACTTAATCACAAAAAACAGATTGTTTTCCACCACCTTTCTTATTTAATCCTCTCTGTCCTTTTATGACAGACGTGGGAGAGCAGGAGTATCCAAAGTCGCATGTAATGGCAAAATTCCAGCAGCCTCACTCGGATGTCCCCTCTTCCTGCTATTCTATATATGTCACCAGGCCTTTTGGAGGGGGGCTCTTATGGGAGATTTGCTGGCGAGAGATTTGTCTTCGCACACTTACGCACACTTGACATGCACATACATGCATATATGCAAGTCGCACAGATGCCTGGCACAGACGTACACATCCAAAGACGAACAAATGTGAGGGATCAGCTGCAGGGTCTGGGTTTGAGCGTGAGGAATGCCAGCCAAGGCTTGCGGTCTTGACACCTCTCACTGTCTGTGTCGCTGTCAGCCATGGGAAACACTGCGGCCCAGGAGAGCTCTGGCCAGGGGGTGACGTGATGGGGCAGGATGTGTTTCCAGTGGTGAGGTTTAGCCATGCATGTGGACATGCTCAGAGACCTGTGGAGGAAATTCTCAGCACCCCTTGGCCTTGGTGTCGGGAGTGGTGTGCCCCACCAGCCACACACACACACACACACACACACACACACACACATTTATTTGTAGTATGGTATTTCGTAGTCAGTTTAACCTGTGGACTGGGGATCTTTACCAGGAATCTTCCTTGCTATTTGGCATTTACTGTACTGGGTTTTAGGCCAAATAGACTCTCTGACTAACCAGAGGAGGAGTGAAATGTCCCCTGGTGACCATATGGTAGCTTAATAAGGCTAGCTGGAGTCAATCATCCAGTCTTGCAGTGGAAGTTATGACTGCTCCCTGGTGCTCTCTATAAATCCGAGCCTGTGATAAAAGCATCAGTCATTTACATTCAAACGCAATCTGGAATTTTAATTGTTCTCATTGCACTACATGTTGATTTCCTCTGACAAGAAAATAAATGGTTTCTGCGCTTAATGGACTGTGACAATCCTTCAGAGTCTCACAACACGGCCACACGTTTTCAATCACAAACTGTACCCTTCCATTTATTCTCTTCTTTCTCTCTTCCTCTCTTGCGTATTTCTCTCGCTCCCTCTGTCTAACCTATCCCCACTCTTCCTGCTCTCTGGAACCCTCTTTCTTACCCTCTGATAGAATTAGGGAGTCCTTGAACCATGGTGATCACACTTCCTGAAGCAATTACTATTAAGCAGCGGTGGCCAGAGATCAGACTCTGCTACAGAAGCAGGAGAATGTTTGCATGGAGCCCAGCGAGGAGCCCGGTGACACCCACACCAGAAGCAGACAGAGGTGCTTTCTGCAGGCTGGCAGAGGTTGGGATCAGTGGGAGTGTGGAGGCAGGGGGCTTAGGGGGCAACAATCTGTTTTTACAGGATCCAAGCTGTCAGGATTTACCCACATGGTATGAAATGTTAGGAAACGTTACATTACAGACAGATGTACCTCAGCTTCACATGGAAAATCGGAGGTCTGGTTACACATATTGTATACAGAAAGACAAGGAATGAAGGCAAGATGAAGAGAGGTGGGTTGAGAAATGATGGTGCATAAGAGGTATAACGAAAACCAGGGTTCCTCACATTCACAGCGATGTGGAAGGTGCTTATAAGATGCAGATTTTCTCTTTGCTCATCCGATGGCACGGTGAGCATGTTTCAAAAATTACAAAATCTGAAAATCATCAGAGTAGGTAACAATGCCTGTTTCCAAATTCTGACGCCATCCTTTGATGTGTCAGAAGCCCACATGCATAGAAATAAGTGATTCAATGCAAGCCTTTTTACCAGTCAGATAAAATTCATGTTTTCATGCACTGATGAATTGAATTAAACTGAATATTGCATTATTCCACTCTATTTTGAGACTATATTAAAGTGGGAAAATTAATCCAAAACAGAAGTTCTGAAGCTTTTTAGTTAGACAAAATCAGACCATTATTCCTTCTCCTTTCTCCTGTCAATAAGTCACCTCCTCCGCCCCATCAGCACATTATTTTATTCACCATCACCATGGTCTTCAGGACAAATCCAAGCATAAACCAGCTATTTATTTTTGGAATGGCCTGCGTTAAATCTAATTTGTGCAGGATGGGTCCTGGAGACCCATGAATCCCCTGCAGCCTTGGAGGAGGAAGAAGAGGAATGTGACCCCCAGAGGTCAGTGGTCCCCTCTCCCGGGTTACAGGGGCTCCTGCACAAGGGCTGGGCCAGGGTCACAGGTCAGTAGGCTCACTCATTCGACTCTGCCCTGGCGCCTGCCGGCACAGCCCTCAATTTGTAAAGCGGTAGAGGGTGACCCTAGAGGGCCTCTCCTGGCTTCCCTGGCCAAACACAGGTCTTAAACACTACCAGCCTCCCCCTGATTCCCTTGTCTCCCCTTGACTCCCCAGTCCCAAAGCCAGGACCTGTAGTCCAACACATATACACACACACACACACACACACTCAACACCAATCCATTCTTAATAAGAGGAATTACCCCAGGCAGGGGCAGAAGAGAAAGGGGGGGCAGGTATGTCGCCGTCTCCGCCTCATTACTCAGTGGATTTATGTAGGATCATATGCCCTGTGTGTAGTGGCGCACTTGGGCGCTTAACTCCTTGACCTTCACTGTAAATAAGTAAATTAATAAATACAAAGCCAGGCTGCCTGGGATAGAGGTGGATCAGTGGAACTCAGAAAAGTTAATACGGCAGACATAGTGCAGAGGTTGTCATTAGCACCAGGTATAAGCTCCAAGTACATTTATAACCATTTTGATGGTTTGATGCTGTCATGCATACTAAAATACTAGACACTCGTTGAGGCTAGCTGTCAGAACAGCAAACCTCAGTGATGCCAACTTCTGCAGCTTGTGCTTTGGAAAAAAGTACTAGTAACCTCCAACGTCTGACTGTCTGCATCTGAGTTAGTTGCCAGTCTGTCTGATTCCACTGATGAGAGAGACTGAGCTGTTTCTGATAGTGACTGTTACAGAGAGACCAATTATCATGGCCAACGAGGACAGGCCTCTGACAGCATAATTACAGGCAGCCTTGCCTTGCAGCAACCATACGCCTGGATATGGCCACCAGTCACCCAGCAGTTGGGAACAGGAGACAAGAAGAAGGCAGAGTCGGGACATGGGGGTGGGTCTGAAGGTGTCTTAATCCACCAGGACCCAATGTCCTGTCTTGTCCCAGACTCTGGGGCCTCTCCATGGGCTGCTGAGAGTCGGAGCTGGGGCCTGATTTGGCCCAGCTGGAGGAAGCGGGCGATCAGAGTTCAGTTGGTGCAGACAGAAGTAAAGTAAACAGCCGTGGTCACTGGGCAGGCCGTTAGCAGGCCTCGGACAGATGAGCAGGGGGCCGGGAAGACCACACACATACACATACAGCAAGACCACACAGGGGCCAGGGCTCAGGGGCCTACGCATGCAAGCACACGCCCCATCGACAGGGTTCCCCTGTGGGCAAAAGCATGCTGCAGGTCAAGGCGGAGCAACATGGAGCACAGAGGAACAACAGACTGGCACGAAGTTGGTCCAGGACCCTGTGAGTGCCTGGATGAACCTATACATATCCTCAGTATGAGAGAGATACTGGCAGGTCTGACCCAGTGACTGGAGACATAATCCTCATATAGAGCAGAGCTGTAAGAGAGTAAATACAAACAGGAAGAGATTTATAAGTACGCTGCTGTTCCACTGCCAAATCTTAAAGTGCATTTTAGAGAGTCCTTCCGCCTCCATGTTGGAAGCACGCACTCTCTTCAGGGGAAAATAGAGACACATAGATTAGCGGGGAAATTGCATCATGTTGATAAACCCAAAGTTAAATAAGCCATTGTCAACGAGATTTATTATATTGTGATTTTCTTTACAAGGGAAAACAGCTACGCTGGGAACATACTTCATCATTTCATCGATTATTTATCTTTGAAATCACAAGTTTGTGTTTGGTTGAAATATGTCTATATCTTTGATTTTTAATCAAATTCACTGGAATAGATTTTTAAAGAAAAAATGTCATTGTCTTTGGGGATAAACACTGAAATTGTCCCTGTGTATTGTAAAACACAATGCTGTTTTAATTCTAATTTCCCTCAAACTTCTATGAAATCAGTAACCCAGAAAAAAGCTTATCACACTCCGAAAAATTCTCTCTCTTGCTCTCTCTCTCTTGCACACACACACACACACACACACACACACACACACACACACACAAACAAACACAGTTAGGACTTTGGCAACACATTAACACGCAAAGGCTAAACAAAAATAAATATGTACCACACAAAAACACTCACACACACACTCTCTCTCCCTTTTTCTCTCTCTTTCTACACGTCCACATAACCATCAGTCTCTTTTTTTATCTGGACAGTGTCAGAATGACCCATGGGAGAGTCTGTATAAGTGTGTGTGTGTGTGTGTGTGTGTGTGTGTGTGTGTGTGTGTGCGTGCGTGTATCGCCCTGACATAGGGTGGAGTGAGGAGTAATGCTCTCAATCACAATTACTCCCCAATGCCACCAGTCATGCTGCCTGTCTCGCATCACCTTACCATGCACACATGCACACATGTATGCCCACACACACACACACACACACTAACACACACACACACACACACACACACACACACACACACACACACACACACACACTGAAACACGAGGTCAGCATTTCCACTGGAAAGACATGATGTACTCTGAGTTCGGCAGCGAGTCCAAGCTCACCTCCACCGAGGATCTAGTGCAGCTGTCAGAGGGATCAAGCACAGCAGGGCTGGACTGCACCATCTGCCTGCTTACAACACACACCCTCCTGTGTATCAGTAATCCTCAGCACCCTGCCTCCCTCTTCTTTCATCACTTATCTCCACATTTAATACCACATTTATGATAACCAATGACAGGTAGCTTGGGCTGTGATCCCTCCTCATCTGGCCTTTATCTCATAATGGTACGAGCTACATTCTTCCTTCTGGCACAGGGCTCCGTGAGCCTTGATAAATCCTGATCACAGGGTGGGCAAACGGCCTCTGCTAAAAGTTTTTCTGGCCGTAAAAGTGGGCAGTTGAGAAATAAGTGTGAGGTTTGCTGCTGATGAAATATGTGTTTGTCAGTGAGATATGCTGAGCGCATTGTGCATTGTGCATTTTAATGGGAGGGGGCAGCATCGCTGTATTGTCTTGGGATGCGTTGTTAAGCTGACCTGGAGATTCAAGGTCTTTGTGAGTAAAAGGAAGGGCTCCTTGACAAAGTCTGAAGTTGATGCTGATGTTAGCTATTTGGTGTTTCTGAGTTGAGCAGAAGTTGACAGTTTGTGTCTGGGGGTCAAGCTTGGACACAAGTATGGTTCAGTGTCTGGACAGGACACGGGGAAAGAAATGGCTGTGGTCTGAAGTCATGGATGGATGTTTGAGGCAAAGGACGGGCTGCAGTCTGTAAAGGTAGAAACCGCCGTTGTGAGGCAGACAGATGATTTAACATAGCGATGGTGAGGTGAGGTCAGGGTTGAGGGGAGTCTGGGGGGTCCGTGGTACCGAGGAGCGGAGGCAGAGAGTTTCAGGCGGAGCTGGACACTTGTCTGCCGGGTAGAGAGCTGGTGAAGGTCACAGAGCACTGAAATATGGCTGTCAGGTAGAAGGAAGAATAACACAGACTCTCTCCTTCCTGCCTTGCTACAAGAGCGTCTGGGTCCCCGCAGGGTGACACGGTGAGGTCATGCCCTGTTCAAAGGCTGAGACAAGGTTCTCACACACATAAGCACACACATGTAAGATGGACATTCCCTGGCAAGACATCTTAGAAAAATGAATGAAATGAAAATAAAGAAGACAAGAGTTTCACTGTTACAGAGACACAGTAAACAAGATTTAAGAATAAAAACAATAATGATGATTTTTTTAAAAGGTAAAGTTGACAATTACTTTCTAATTTAATAGTTATGCCTTTTGCCAAATGAATTTAGAACATCAGTGCATAATTATAGGTTTAAAAAATTAATAAAAATTTCGGATGCCAATATTGTTTACTGTTTCTTACTTTATTGTTATTGTGATAGATTATGTGATATTATTATATATTATAGGAGAAAATATTTTAGTAATTCTAAATCAGGGAATTTTGAACTGAATTGGCAGAAGTAAAGCGTGAAGGCTTTTTTTTTTTTTTTTAGCTATACGCCAACATTTTACAGGGCAGGACAAAGGTGGCTCGTTATTATACTTAATGGATTTATTAAATGTGTTATAATAACTGAGACTTGCAGAAACCTTGGCCCAAATGTTTCAGAGGACAAGATATTAATATAGCCTGTTTTTAGAGGTGGGACTGAGTCTGATTGAAAGTTAAAAGACTTTGGCTCTGGTTCCTCTATTGTTTGATCAGACAGGAGAAGTCCTCAGCTCTCTAAATTGGTCCTTAATGAGACATGCACGTAGGCCACTTCCCTTTGACCCCTGACGTCTCCAAGCTTGTCCTGTGGTTCTTCCTCGGAAAAGGAGGATGAGGACTGGTGAGGAAGCTTTGCTGAGGGAGGAGAGCTGCAGCACAGGAAGGAGAGAAAGAGGTGACTCATTTAATTTTTCAATAGTGGGCTTTTTTTCCTTTTAATGCATCAACACACTTACACCTCCTCAGTACTGCCAAATGATGATCTAATTATTTTATGTTAATACCATTGCATTTAAATGTTTATACATGCAGATTAGAGTAGTTTAAAAAACATTGTATGAGCTTAGACATCATGATAAATGAAATCACATTATTATTATTATTATTATTATTATTATTATTATTATTATTATTGGGAGACTTAATAGCTGGCTATTATTAGCATCAATACACATTAAACAATGACATTATATATATATATATATATATTCATAATAGTAGTTGCTGATGTAATGTCTTGTTTATTATGTAGTCTATTTATAGAGCAGTCATTTTTATTATAGCATCAGTCCTGTTTAATTCCTGATATTATTCTCAGTGGTGAAATCCATATTATAAGTTGTGGCTTAGGTGGATGGAAAAATGTTGGATGGATGGACTCTTTGTATTTTTGAGATGTGGAACTCCATCCAGCTTTCACTGCTTTCCACATGATGGTTTCTTCTTATTATTATTTCTGTTGTTATTGCTGTCTGACATGTCCTGGACCGACGACGCTCTGCACGGATTGAAACACATGACGCATGAAACATTCAGGTCTGCTAAAAAAAAAAAAAAAAAAAAACCCTGTGAGCAGTCTGTTTTCAGCTTTGTCCCTGAAGGCAGTAAACTACAGGACTCTGTCTGAACCTACATGCTTTTACTTATTTGACATAAAAAATAGAAAAAAATTACATTAGTTTTGTTAGAAAAAAAAATCAAGGACACCGGTCAAATAGGGATGCAGCAATTTTCCCTTGAATTCTACTTTCAACCATCAATGACTCCTTCAGCTATGACTGTGAGCAGGCTGTAATTTGGTGCCCAATGATAAAATAAAATGTTGGTGTTACGACTGTTAAGAAAAATCAATTAAAGTTTTAATATTTATTCAGAATGTTTTCCTCCAAATTTAAAATGTCTTCATATCAACCTGGGATTACAGTTTGTGCATTTGCCCTGCAGATCAAGTCCAGGCTTAGACTAGAGTTTAATGTTAATTTCGCACACATATTCCAGATTGAAAATTTAACAGATTCAACACGTTAATACATCAAAAACCTGAGTAAAAAAAACTATTTTGCACTTTGCAGAGTATGGATGCTTTCTTTTAAAAAAAACAAGTAAAATGATATTTTCTTCTTCTCAAAATTGGCCACATTTTTATAGCTATTTTATATTTACATGTTTCCTGAATAAAAAATTGTCATATAGATCCAATTTAAATTTCTTGGTCTGTTTCAATACATTACACCACATTAATCAGGAAGTCTTATGTCCTAAGTCTAAAATTTCAGTTCAGCTCTCTGGCAAACAATCTTAAATTACTAAAATAATCTTAAAATACTATTTAATGTTCTCACAGCAACATCACATAATGACAGTGAGTGTGCAACTGAGTGACCAGTGTGAGCCAGCGCACTGTTTACTAATAGACCCCTCTAGGTGGCGTTAACATGCTTTAAGGGTCTGTGGGTTATGATCACTTCACTGCAAAAGAACATCATAATTACTGCTCTCTTATTTCACACCATCACACTGCTTCATAAAAAATAAACTTTATCTTTATTTCATTCTTTTGAGTCAGTGATGTCCAAAAGAATCTGTTTGTGTTTGGTCCAGGCAGTGGCTGATAAGTTGCTTGTTGACTAAAGTTATTTTGAGCGCACAAGTACATCATAGCATAAAAAGTATGATTAATGGGGAAAAAATACAGTAACAGAGAATAAAAAATGAATTTAGAAACAAATTACTAAAATCTATGACATATATATTTTTTAAATTTCTGACGTAGAGTATCTCTCTCTCTCTCTCTCTCTCTCTCTCTCTCACACACACACACACACACACACACACACACACATGGAGAGACACACACTGACCGGGTCATCATTCAGAGACACTTTGGGGTGCCTGTTGCCCTTTCACATATTTTCACATATCTGCTGCACTAAATGCTCATAATTGATGCATCTGTCGGTCAGCTGGCAGCATATGATTGGACTAAAACAGTCCTGCAGAGGGGGGTGCGGGGGTGCATGAAGCAGAGTCTCACAGACCCCTTATATCTAATGATTTGGGGTTCCAGGCTCTGTGGCTGTGTGGTCCTGAGCAGACACAGCAGACTCAGTGAAAAGCAGCCGCCCTCTGGGACAGAAACAACATTCACTCTCTGGATCGAATGGCAGCGTAACACTCTCGTCGACATCAGATCTCACTACGGCACAAAAGAACTGTTGTGTCAATCAATATCAAACAAAGACGAGCATTTAGACTACTTACAAGGTCAGTGTTACCAGAATGTGGTAACACATACACCCAGTGAGAGAATTTCATTTAGATTTAATGGTGTTTTTGATTCTCAATTAAAATTTTAAAGGAAATAATAAATGGATGTAATTTCAATTATTTTCAATGCCACATTTTTTTTAGTAAGGAATTCCATAATTGCTGGTGTTTCTCATGTGTCCAAGTTGCTCCTTCATCTATATATAGAAACAGTAATGGAATAGAAACCCAAGGCATCCAGAGATGGAATAAAAGCCAAAGGGATCTGAGTGATTGCGACTATAAAACGTCTCCCAGGCCTTGTAGAGCTGTAAAGGACAAAGAGAGATAGTCGGACAGGCCTGTTCTCAGGCTGCAAACAGGCGTCTGGCTGCCCTCAAGACAGCTCTGTCTCTCTCACTCTCTTTCTCTCTCCTTTCTTTTTCTCACTTTCTCTTTGTTTCTCTTTCCATCTCTCCTCTTTCTGTTTTACTCTCTTTTCCCCTTTAACTCTTTTTAGCATCACTTTTCTTTCTGTCTTTCGGTCTGTGCCTCTCCTTGTAGAAAACATCCAGCATTGGTCTGACAGGGCTATTTAAGGGTATGTGTGTGTGTGTGTGTGTGTGTGTGTGTGTGTGTGTGTGTGTGTGTACTGGCAGGGGTTAAGGCAGAAGTCTGGGGAAACAGTAACCAGAGAGTGTCCCTGAAGTGTCGGATGGGGTCACAGAGAAACGGAGGTCTTCTGTGACCCATCACGAAGCAGAGCGGTCGACAGGGAGTTCTTATCACACCGCACTGTCATTCACAAATCAGCTTGTCCACACACGCACACACACACACACACACACACACACACACACACACACACACACACACACACACACGCGTACATGCATGCAGAGCAATGACAGACTCCTCTCCTGAATTTCTGTATAAGCAGCTGTTGGGACTTCTTACTACATGGGCTAGAACAAAAACGTTACTACCCAACCTTCATTTGTTACTCATCCAATTTGCCTTGAGAAAAGACAAACATGCGTAGGCGCAAACATGCATAAGTACGCATACAAACAAACAGGCAGATTGACGTCATGATCAGAAATTATGGGGTGTTAAAATGATGTTGGAAGTAAAACCATGGCTTAAATTTGTGCTAAGCGTCACTTATGAAGGTAAACAGATAAAATTTCAAAGTTTCCAAATCAGTTTTTCTTCACATGCAAAAGCTCTCAAGAGGAAGATAAATTATGAATCATAGCCATTAAATCTAAATTTACCTAAATTACTGTGCGCTCATTACGGGCAGAACGTGGATTAATGCACATGTGGGTAAGTGTTCAAGTGCTTTAATTCTGGACTTCTGTTTGCATTGTGTGTGTCTCGGCCTCGATGGTGCGTGTGTGCACAGGCGGTTGGGGGAGCAGCGCAGTATGAGGAGAATTCATGTTAGTCAGCTCTCAGAGAGGTCTCAAATGTCTGTTTTCCTGACGTGTGATCCATAAATATTTGAAGTGGAAAGGGCTGCGCTGCGTTGTAGGACAAATCTAATTAACCCAGAACTTCCTAAGGGTTCCTCCGTCTGTGGGGCTGCGTGGGTGTCTCTTACATCGCCAATTCACCTCCCTAAAAGGGTCTGACTCCTCATTTAAGCCACTCAAACCTTGATACATCAATCAGTCACTTAAGTTAAAGAGTATTGAGAGAAAGAAATGCTGATTTTTTTTCTTTGCATGTTCTAGCTTTTCAAGTTTATATTCTGAAATTTCCTTGAAAAGTGTTGTGGGTTCACATTCCAATTGAAAAAAAGGCTTAGACGAACACAGACTGTTAATATAAATATGAAATTATTAAAATATAGAGCAGAGAAAGAAACAGTATTTTGACACAGCTGCCTAAAAGATGACAGCCTGTATTTAAAGTGTTACCACTGTGGTGAGACAGAAAAGAAAGACAGAGACAACCCAGTTTTTTTCTGTTATTCTGTCCCGTTTCTCATCAGACGGTCCATATAAAGTTCAAATTATGACTCTTGCCATTGTCTGTTAGTCCAGCCCTGTCTGTGCACTTAGTACACAACTACAGTAGCCTATGATTCAGTGCATTATACATCTCTTCCCTTTCTGTTCTCAATCTGACCCGGGCAGGAAACACAGTGCCTCTGCAATACTAAAGTGCTGCTGATTCTGAGATAGCCTGCCATCCTTTTAGCCAGATGAGACATGAGGCCTCTTCTTCTTAAAACCAGCGCTGGAACGCCCA
Source organism: Centropyge bicolor (assembly GCA_037975185.1). Classification (NCBI taxonomy): domain Eukaryota; kingdom Metazoa; phylum Chordata; class Actinopteri; family Pomacanthidae; genus Centropyge; species Centropyge bicolor. Next base: position 21,508,887 of record JBBMOC010000001.1, read on the forward strand.
ATTGAAAAGACGGCTTGGGTGAGGATGTTGGGGAATAAGAAGCCGTGCATGGATCTCATTCCTGAGGCCTGGGGTTGCTGATTTCATTAGAGTGCACCACACTATTAGAGCCGCCTCAGTTTGCTTTGCACTCGCTCCCGAGCCTCACATTTCCATAATGCAGCAGAAGATTCAGTTTCACACGAGAGGGCCACGCTCAAACCATTTCCGCCGTAAACCGCTCGCTTAAGTTATTATACATTTTCACAATAAATACAAAGGGAAATGTGGCCAGCGTCTCGTTAGAGGAGGCTAGCTCGAAAGCCATGTCAACCCACACGATGTTCCTGTTGGTACAGTGTCATGTGTCGACTTATGCTGTGATAGAAAAACACTAGCATCCTTCCTTTATTGCGTGTTCCACTATTTTTTGAGGAATGTCTGGTCTTTGGCAGCTGCATGAGTTGAAATAAGGTGAATGAGGTGCTGTGTACTGTAACAGGTATATCTCCATTTCCATGAAAGACACCAACCCTGCTCGGAAGACTATGGCCTCATAGGCAACCAATGAGGTCTGTTTTGGTCTGCGCTCTGAGGGCTGCCAGCAGTTATTAGACACACAGACGGAGGACTAACGCCTGCTCCAGATGTTCCTGCACAAGCAGCAACAGGGAATTGGATGAGACCTTGAATTAAAAAGCATCACACACTGAGCATATAGTGCACTTCCCCTGTGCCCCTTAGAAGTGCTATTCCATTTCACTGCATACCACCAACAGTGGACCACTGAGGCAGGGTAATGAGAAGGGCCAATTAGGAGCTGTTGGACAGGATAAGACATTTCAGAACAATACAGCCTTTATTATGATCTCTCAGTAGCATTAGCATAGCCCATGTGTGTGCTCATAGTTGAAGCTGCATTTGGAATATAGTCACCGATGAAATCCTTCTCCTTTCAGTGTATATCATTAACAATATAAGAGAGGAAAATCTGATATTTGGATCAGAGGTATTTTTTAAAGGAGTTGTTTATGTTCCACGTTTACTTAAGTACTCTAAAGTTTTGATGTACTTGTACTTTTAGTGAATATATTTTAAGTTTCTACTCTACTACATTTCAGAAGAAAATACTGTGCATTTCACTCCTTTAAATATTTCAACAGACATTGTTACTAGTTACTTTGCATACTGAAATGTTACATAAGACATATGATCAATGCTATATATGTGACAACCCAGCATTATATAAACTAGTTAAAATGAAAACATTAAAACGCTGCTCATATAGTAATCAACGCTTTTTATGTCATCACTGTAGACAAAGAAAACTTGTACTTTTTATACCTAAATTAAATGTTGTTCATATAATGTTTTTTCACTTAAGTAATATTCTAAAGACAGGACTTTTTAATAGAGTATTTCTACCATATTTCTACTGGTACTTTTACTTATGTAAGACATCCAAATATGTCTTCCGCTATTGATCTGACAGGTTTCCTGTCTCTCTCTCTCTCACACACACACACACAGTACTAGAATATATTTCGATGTTTGAAGTACGATCTGAGTGTCTGATTTCAGTGTGACAGTGACTTCATGATTTGCCTATTTATGTTCTCTTTGTAGGTGCGCTTTAAACCTGACGTTGACAGACATCAGCCCAGTTTGTGCATTTTGCTCTACATAAAACATACCTTTTACGTATAAAATGACCAAGACAGATATGGAAGACCATTTACGCTTTTTTTTTAGCTGTGATGCTAATGAAAGGCTACTTCACAAAACAAATGAGACATTACAAAGAGTTGTTTAGTCTCAGTGGTTGTTTAGTGCAGACCACCTCAGGCCCTGAATGACAGACAGAGAGAGATTTGGTTTGGGTGAGTGTTTTCTTCGGTCCCTTGTGGCAGCAATCAGCCTTGTCATATAAAGGAGTCTGATGGTTTGTCTCAGTGTTTATTATTAATCTCATATGTGTCTTATAGTAAGAAAAATGAATAGCCTTTGCTCAACACATCACAACCTAGTAGCCAAAGCAATCCATTAATATTAGTGTCTATCACAAAGTGCAAGGTTGCATGTGTGATGATTTTATGTTGCGTTTCACAAGATGTGCGACATTGTGAGCCAGAGAAACTCACTGTGTGAATCCTGATATAAGTGTTTTGATTTTGGCTAAACCATCGTGACACTATTTACGGGAGGGTGAAAAACAAAGTTCAGACTGAAAGCCACAGCAACTGATTCATCAGCTACTCCAATTAATACACCCTCAAATAGTCCATCTTAAGTGGTTCTGTACTTAAGTTAATTTGTCAGATAAAATAAGATGAAAAACATCATGTATGAACCGGATGAGCTGACAAGCATCAAAGAATGTCTTTGTAGATACGATAAATTATTTAACTAGTTGTTCAAGACTATACCCTAATGGCTGAAAAACTGATTTGTGGAGTTTTAAACCTCCAAATAATAGCTCACCCCTCTCCCCCTTCTCCCTCATTTGGCCTTATCTAGGTTGTAGTGCTTGATGGTGAGACAGTGTTAGATCATGGAGGGAAACAGAGAACATGCATGCCATGTCGTCAAGTCAGATAAGAGACTACTCAGAGTGTGTGTCTATGTTTAAGTGCGAGTTTACGTGTGTGTCTGCGTGTGCGTATGGCGTAGAAGAGTCTGGGTCTCTGATTGCCTTTGCTGGGCTTCCCACATTAAAGTGGCCTCTGCCTCAGGGAAGAGATTCCTGGCTGCATGGCAAAATGGAGAGGGGTGGGGAATACGGCAAGGAAAAGATATGGGAGAAGGGAGTAAAGTGGGAGGGTAGGGGCATTTAGGTGAAAAGGAGCTGCCAAAACAACTCCCAGGCTTCTTCTGGCCTGCATCCAACTGTCCGACACACACTTGTTCAATCCCTCTCTCTCTCTTGCAAACACACAAATACACACAGCTTTGCCCCCCACCACATGTTCCTAAGTGCGGACCGCACAGGGGGTAGCCCCCTAACCTCCCTGCCCCCATATCCCGTTCCTCTCTTCTCCCTCTCAGCTTTAATTGAGAAGACAAATGGATCTTTCAGAGCCCACTACCGCGCCACCATACATCAGTCATGACAATGTTAGCTTTATAACGGTGGGCTTGCCGTGAGCCGAACCATATGTTAGGCCCGCGCCACACGCACGAGCAAACACCTCAATACCATGCTAATGGCGCCCCACTAATTGCCTGTTGTTTTATTATTAAAGGTAATTTGGGCCCTAATGGAATTCATTCAACATTGTGCATCGGCCCCACCCAGATGGCACCGAGGAGAGACCGCTCTTCCAGTGTCTGACATCATGAAACCGTTTTATCTCTTACTCTCTGATCATATTTTCAGTGAAATGAGTATCTTATGTTGCGAAAAAGAAAAAAAAAACGGCTTGCTCTTTTAGATTTAATCAACTACAGCTCAGGTAAGATTTGATAGCACTTGTGGCTATGAGACTAATGGGAGTTGTTATTAAATGCTGACAAAAAAAAAATACTGTTTCAGTCGCAATAATGTTTCTTTATCAAAAAGAATAGACATAAGACTGCCTGTCATAGCAATGTTCTGCCCTGATACACCTACTCTTTACAGACATAAGTGTCGTGTTTCTGCGTCAGTTGAGGCTTGAGCTCGAGTTAATAAGTTTCACACTACAAGTTTGCTCTGTTCATTTCACTCCTGCAATGTACAGCAAGGGCACTACTGGATTCAACATTAACCAGTGTTGTAGTGTTCTCGTGCAGGGTGTAGGGAAACTCTGACTAAACACCAAGATTAGTAAGTTTGACCACTTACTGTCACTCTTCTTCATGACAACTGGTGAAAACTGCAAATAAACAATACAGACACATTGTGCATAAGAAAAATAAACCCATTTTTTAACTAATTAACTTAAAAAAAGAGACTATTATATCTAAAATATTAAAGAATAAAATAATAATTCACTTTTGTTGTTACGGGCAGGGCGGAGACTGCAACGAAGACACGGAAGACAGAATCAGCGATAACAGTTTATTAACAACACAAGCTATACAGGAACAACCATGACCTGGAACACCAGGCAGGGAAGAGATAAAATAAATGACGAACTAATGAAACAAAGAGAGGCTCAGACTATGAGCTGAGTAAGCAAAACAGACTAGAGCAATAGCTAACAAAAAGAGCTCAGGCAAACACACTGAGAAGGGCAACCTAACTAATATAAATGCTAACATAAAGTGCTCAGGCTAAAAACGCTGAGAAGGCTAACAAGCTAATAACTAATGCAAACTAAGGGTGCTCAGGCTGTTACACTAACAGGCTAGCAGGCTAATGCTAACAATGCGGACTGAGACTAAAGACGGACTAACAGACAGACAGAGTAACTGACTAGTACAGACAGAGTAACTGACGGCTACAAACGAACTTGCGCACTGAACTGGCTCAACTAAAGAGAGGGAGCAGGGAGGCAAGGGCTGGCGGTGGCAAGAGGACAGGCAGATGTGCGGCGGATTCCGGCTGAGGGTCAGAGGCAGGTGGGGGGTGGCTGGCGAACGGCGAGGCGTCTGGAGTGGTGGAAGACGGGAGGTCCGGCAAGACGGAAAAGGGAAAACGGGTTAGCGACAGGTTGAAAACTAAGCAGCTAGACATGTACAGGAAACAGGACTGACTGGGTGGTACAACGGTCTGGCATCTGAGCATGGTCTGACAGCAGCTGTAATCCTGGCTGATCGGAAGGTGCCGCTGGAGCTGTCCAATCACGGAGTGTCAATCAGCTGATTGGAAAGCCGCTGCCAGCCCTGCTGAGGTCCGCCTGAGAAAGAGAGAGAGAGAGAGCGAGCGCTCCGGCTGCCACTAGCCAGAGCCTGACGTCGAAGGCGTGACAGTACCCCCCCCCCGGTGCACGAATGGCTCGATCAGGACGTCTTCTGTGGAACTCCCGGATGAGTGTGGGGTCCAGGATAAGCCTCTTAGGGATCCAGCTGCATTCCTCAGGCCCATAGCCTTCCCAATCCACCAGGTACTGGAGTCCACGTCCTCTTCTGCGCATGTCCAAGAGCTGGCTGACAGTGTACGTCGGCGCGTTATCCACCATCCTGGGTGGAGGAGGGGGTCGGACAGGGGGGGCCAGAGGACTTTCCTTCACTGGTTTAAGCTGGGAGACGTGAAATGTGGGATGGATCCTCATGGAGGCAGGCAGCTTCAATCTAACCGCACTGGGGTAGATGATGCGCTCAATAGGGAAGGGTCCCACAAACCGAGGAGCCAGCTTCTTAGACTCAACCTTTAAGGGAAGGTCCTTGGCGCGAAGCCAGACTTTCTGGCCGACAGTGTACACAGGAGCGGGGGAGCAGCGGCGATTAGCTTGTAGTTCCATCTTCTGCAAGGACCTCAGCAGAGCTGCCCTAGCACGTCCCCAGGTCCTTTCACACCTCTTCACGAATGCCTGCAGGGAAGGGATGGCAATCTCCCGATCCTGCGAAGGAAACACCGGCGGTTGGTACCCCAGGGAGCACTGGAAGGGGGACAGACCAGGAGAGGCGTTGGGCAGGGAATTGTGGGCGTACTCTACCCACGGAAGGAGGCTACACCAAGCAGATGGATTCCCCGAAGTCCTGCAGCGAAGGAACGTCTCCAGGGATTGATTGGTACGTTCCGTTTGCCCATTGGACTGGGGATGAAAACCAGAGGTTAAGCTGACAGAGGCTCCAAGAGCGGCACAAAAAGCTTTCCATTCCTCGGAAGTGAATTGGGGGCCACGGTCCGAGACAATATCAGATGGGATGCCATGGAGCTGGAACACTTGGTAGATCAATAACTCTGCCGTCTCCCTGGCAGATGGCAACTTGGGCAGGGGCACGAAGTGGGCAGCCTTAGAGAACCGGTCGACAATGGTTAGGATGGCTGTGTTTCCCTGGGATGGCGACAATCCGGTGACGAAATCCACTGCGATGTGCGACCAAAGACGATGTGGCACCGGCACTGGCTGCAGGAGGCCGGCACTAGGTTGATTGGTGGTCTTGTTGGCGGCACAGGTGGGGCAGGCCAGCACAAATTCCCTGGTGTCCTTGTCCATGGTGGGCCACCAAAACCTCTGTTTTATCGCCTCCAGGGTTCGGTTTACTCCAGGGTGACAGGTCAACTTGGAGGCATGCCCCCACAGCAGCACCTGAGAACGGACAGAATCAGGGACAAACAGAAGATTAGAGGGGCCAATACCTGGATCAGGGGTCTGCTCCTGGGCCTGCCGGACCTTGGCCTCGATTTCCCAGGTCAGGGATGCCACCACGCAGGAGCTGGGGAGAATGGGTTCAGGGCTAACCGACGACTCCTGGAAAGAGAACTGGCGGGAGAGAGCATCAGATTTAATATTTCTGGAGCCTGGCCGGTAAGTAAGGGTAAAATTGAATCTTCCAAAGAAGAGTGACCAGCGGACCTGACGAGCATTCAGTCTTTTAGCCGACCGGATGTACTCCAAGTTCCGGTGGTCAGTCCACACAATGAAGGGTTGCTCTGACCCCTCAAACCAGTGACGCCACTCTTCTAGTGCTAACTTGACCACCAGGAGTTCTCTGTTGCCCACATCATAATTCTGCTCGGCGGGGGATAATCGCCGAGAAAAGAAGGCGCAAGGATAAAGTTTCTGGTCAGCAGCCGAATGCTGAGGAAGAATGGCCCCTACTCCAGAATCCGATGCATCCACCTCCACAATAAACTGCTGACTGGGGTCAGGTTGAGCCAGGATGGGAGCGGAGGTGAACCAGGACTTCAACTCATTGAAGGCATCCTCCGCCTCAGAAGTCCAAAGGAAAGGCTTGATAACAGAGGTGAGGGATTTGAGTGGCGCAGCTACCCGGCGGTAATTGCGGATGAACCGGCAGTAGAAGTTCACAAACCCCAGGAAACGCTGCAGCTGCTTGCGGGTCTCAGGGCGCGGCAGCACTTCATGGACGTGACGGGTGTGTTCCTGGGTGTTTCTGGAGTAAATGAGGATATTGTCCAGGTAGACGAAAACGAACCGGTTGATCATGTCCCTCAGAACGTCGTTAATGAGGTTGCCTGCATGCTCCGGTGCCAGCCCTGCGGAGGTCCGCCTGAGAGAGAGAGCGCTCCGGCTGCCACTAGCCGGAGCCTGACGTAGAGGGCGTGACATTTGTAGTTCAATCAATAACTAAATTAAACTTGTTAACAAATTAAGGAGGAAAGTGAAAGTGAACTTCAACTGCCTTTAAAGTAACACAAGTATGTTGATAGAATTAACCACATCATTAGTTGCCTAATGTTTAATCAAGAACAACTTTGCATTAGTACCAAAATTAGTTAAAGTACATCAAATTACATATCTCTCTACACATTTTTCAAATGAGGCACTGATCTAGTTTAGAGAAACAAAACCAGATGCAAAAGGTGTGAGTGTGAACATTTCCAGGAAGTATCTGTTTAGAAAGCTAGAAACACATGAGTAACTGGCGTCAACAGTGATTTGAGGTAAATAAGAGCCAGTAACATATGAGTGAATGCACTTTGAAGCCTGAGGTTTTTGGAATTATCCAGTTGTTTTTAATAGAAGGTTTTTGGTAATTGATAATTACGTTAATATCAGAAGCACAAAACGACGTAACAGGCCAGAATGGAATTAAATAAACATTCACAAACATGACAGTTTGCCTGTGCATGAAAAAGCCTGCTGGCAGATGAGCTTGTATTTTTTAATGACGTTGCTTCATGGCAGCATCCGGAATCTGGTCCAGATTAATGTGAGTGGGCAGAAACAGGCCACTGAAGCCTGATTTATTAAAGGCTACATGCAGAGTTATGTGAATGTGATAACTGTTGGTTACAGTGCAGCTGTAAGAGAATATGATGGATCGTATGACAGCGGTCCATGTTAAAGAAAAGCAGATCCTCCTCAGACATGTGAGAAAATGTCACATAGACATCCAGAAACTGAGAATCTGCCATAAGATTTACTAATGTGCTGTGACATACTGGTGACTTTCTCAACCTCTGTCAGTGTAAGGTCGCTTATAACACACACATACACTCACACACAAAGCCCTGTGTGTATGTTCATATCAGTTATATTGAGTGTCTTTACGTTTTCTTTTTCCATTACAGAGTTCACCAGAGTCTCCACTTCAGTTTGATTGCCACTCATACATTGTTCACCTCATTACCCTCTACTCTACCTTTTCCTTCCCTTCTTACCCATTTCTAAATGTCTTTTCCCAACACAGGAAGCCAGTGTGGTACCCAGGGATCATCTGAGGCTGTGTGATCATCATCGCTCTTCTTCCTCCTCCTTGCTCCCAGGGTTTTTCATGCCTGGTGTCCAGCATGCCTATCCTCTGACTGGACTTACTCTCATCTGGGGCCAAAAACACCAAAATAACAATCTTCCCTCCCCTCATCTGCTCGCTCTTACACTCTGGTCACTTTTCCACTGTCGTACGGCTACGCACATGTGACACACGTCTGTGAGAGAGTGAGTTCTCATGGGTCGGTCACCGCGACAGCACACTGCATTTTATTACATTATTTTGAGCATGTTGAGAGGTGGAACCCACAGCATGGTAGACTGTTTCTCTCTGTTTCTATGATGATAAAAAATGTAGTCTTCTTTTGCTTTTTCTGTTTATCCCCATCACTGTTTCTGCCCTCTCCCTCTTGTTCCCAGCAGCATGAGAACATTAGCCAGGGTTTTTATCAGAGGGCTTCCAGCAGCGCTCCAGCAGGCCCTTCCCAGGAGAGGAGGCTACAGGAAGTCGTAGGATGATAAAAACTGGGCCATTACTGGGCCAGCACAGGACCCCAGGGTTCATTACACCCCTCCTCCTGATCTCACTCAGTGACTGCAGCACAACATAATCCTGAACACACCTCAAACTCATTATATTATCATCTGCGCTGGCTCATCGTTAACATGTGAATTTTGCCTCAGTTGGCTTTCATTCGCAATTTGAATCACAAAAAAATCTGAGAAGAGAGAGATGACTCCTTTAGAGCAGGATAGTAGTAAGTAGAAAATGAGGCCAGATGATTTACATTTTAACAAGTGAAAACAACATTAAAAGTTCCTCAGCATTGAGCTATTACTCAGCACTCTGCCAGCCCCTGAGAGGGGGTGCGCGGAGGACATAAGAATAAAAACAGCTGCCTTCGAAGTGACGTCACAGCCTTGAACACCGCTGATGTAGTTCCCAAGAATAGTACACAAAAAACATGGAGCTGCAGCACTTGAAGAGTAGCGTGGGGATGCAGAAATTAATTGGCAGTGGTGGTCTCATGGAAGTGATGACAGCTGATAGAGAGAGCAGCTGGAAATGACAGCAGGGCCCAGCATCATGTAGCACTCAGCAGCAACCCTGACAGAGAGCAGCACAGGAAGCACCAATGAAGGAAATACAGACACACACACACACACACACACACACACACACACACACACACACACACACACAGAAATATGATTATTTAACAGTATGACCAGGACAAGATTAAATGAGCTGTGGCAATTTGGATTTTTCATTTAATGTTATCAGTCATGTTTTCACCTTTTTATTGTTACTACTTACTACAGAAAGGTTTATTTTTTGGTTTATTTGTTTTAAATGTGGGAAATTCTGTACTAATGAGAATGGTATGAATCTTTTCATTTCACTCTCTTTTTTTCAAAATGTTGAACCAAATATGATACCATGTGGACACAAATAGCATTCAATTAAAAGATGTATTTCTGAACCTATCACTTTTTCAGGGGTGAAACAAAAAATTCCTAAATTCATTTTTAATAAAGCACTCCACCCAGAGTCAACTGGAAAGCAAATCTTAGAAGCGAAGCATACATTCTTTTCATTTCATTTTCAATTTATCAGAATCACCCTTTATTATAGTAAGTAGGTCAATAAAATGTTTTTTTGTTGCTTCTGACATTCTTCTGCCAATCTAGTGAGAGCAGCCAAATGACCCTAATGCTCTTGGGACCCCCCTGTTCCCCTCCTTGCTCATACCAGCGGATCAACCCAGCTAGTTTCCTTATCTGTTCACCACTGCCATTACCCTGTGCTGCAGAGGGCGTTTGAAGCCTCAGACGAGCAGCCTGGAGGTTACATTGGCCTGAACTGGGAGGAGGCGCAGGCTGCTGATGGCCTTTTAACCCTCCTTACATGGAGATAATGAATAATGTGATGTGATATAGAGGCTCGAAGCTTTAGTAAATGAACTCCACTGGTTGTTATGTAAAAGTGTTTGAATAATCTAGATGATAACTAAGGTCCTGCTTGTTTCATCTGCCAGTCATCTGCCATTTCAAAAAGCATTTTTCAAAATATTATAATGCATTTTCTGTATTTGATGGGGCTGGGTTTGTGGTTTTGAGGGATGTCTTACATATTTCAGTGAATCCTCCCTCAGCCAGTGGCATGCTGCTGAGCTGCAATTTCCAGTGAAGGCTGACAAATAGTGTTTGACACTAGCAGTTAAAGTTGAGAAATGTATCTATTTACAACTGTCTAGGAGATAGTGAACATTTAACATTGAAGGGATGATCCTCAACTTCTTGATTTTGCATCTGACAAAAAAAGTGCTGCAAATAAAATATAAACAACTATTTTTTTTGACATATTATTGAATAATCAAAATACTAATAATAAATCTAAATACTTAAAGCTAAAATGTTTTTAAATGTTTTTCAATTCATATATAATTTCTACATCCCATATTTATGGCAGATGATACACTAGAACTAAATTCTAAATTGTGTCCGTAGTCTTAATAAATGTATTTATTGACTGTCAGTGATATTGCATTCTATTGGATAGCTGTCATTGATAACATGTGGGCATGCTCCACCATCTCTGGAGAATTTTTCCTATTTAATCTATGATAACAACATAATTAAAACATGTCAACATTTTCAGCGCAGGGGGCTGGTCACCCTCCATAAGTATGATTTTAGGTATAGTCGTTGGTACATATTTTCTTTCAAACAAGACATTGAGCAAAGACCATTACTCAGCATGTTCTGATGAATAATCAAGAAGGGTGAGTGAGTCTGTCTTCTAAACTTTAGAGAGTCAGAGACATACAAACGGAGATGGAAACAGAGGTGGGATTAAACTGTGGTGAATGGAGCAGGGAGGACAGCATAGTGAGCTACCGTCTCTTGTCACGCCTGTGTCTCTGTGTGTACAGGATGTTTCCCTCCTTTTAAGGCAGCAGTGATGCAGAGAAAAGCAGAGCTTCTTCAGCAGTGCTGCTACAGAGAGAACTGCAACAGGAATATACATCTCAGTCTTCTCCATTACCTAAATATCCTTCCACAGATATACACAAAAATGACGACCAATGTGTGATCTTATGGTATTTCTTGCTGGGGTTTTTTTCATCATTGTGTAGCATTAAATTTAATTTTTTTAAAATGATGATAAAGATCCAAAATCTCATCAGTTCCTGCGAATTCCTTGGTAACTTTTAGTGATCGCCTCTTCAACTTTTCATCTCACTCTTTGTCAGTGCCATTAACACGGGAGATCAGGCCTGATTTTACCACTATATATCATCCACAGATAGAGACTTATCTCTCTGTCAGCACCCGGCTGCTTCGTATAAGCTCTCACAACCTCGGCAACAGGGTCTCCTCACCTGTCCATCCATCACAGCCAAAATGTTCAGTGGCATCACTGGGTGTTTGTATGTTTATCAGTAATTACAGGGGAGGTGCTGAGACTGAAACCAGCTGTGTGCGACTCAAACTCAGCAACCAGTCAGTGGACACAAGTTTGACGAGTCAACGACAGCAAGTGAGTTAAACTCGTTCAACATGTCTGCAGGTCAAACTATATAGTCACATGAGCACTGCTGAGACTATTTTCTGCATCTTAAAGTAATAATCATTGGAGCTGATATGCACACGGGATGTTTTTTACATGAAGCACATGGTCAGCTGGAGCGGGAGGGATTTGATACTGTGCCCAAGTTCACTGCAACAGGGCAGATTATTACTGACATGGGGGTTTGTACCAGAAGTCCTTTGGTTGAAGGGTGGTCTCTCTACTCACTATAGCGCTCTGCCAGCCTGAATGCCATCAATAGAGAAAGATTTAAAAAGACTTTGTTGTAGGTTTGTGTAAACTTGCATATGGGTCTCATGTGCATGTGTGCAGAAATCTGACTGCAGCAATGTTCTCCCCTCTCTCTTTTTCTTCATGTGTGTTCCACGTGTTCCAGCCACATTTCTGCAAATATTTATACCGGGTGTAAAACGCTCTTGATCTCTCTCCCCTGTTTACTCTCCTGTTCTTTCTCTCGGCCGACTCTCACACTGACCTTTTTTCATCCTGACTGAGAGTGACAGGAGGGAGGGGACAAAGAGTCGGGGGGTGAAGAAAAAGAGCAAGTGAGTGTAGAGTGAGGTCAGGGGAAGAGAGAGGGACCAAGGGGAAAGCCGTCCGTGGAGAGGGAGAGACCTGTAGTGAGAGAGAGGCGAGCAGAAGAGTGAGTAGTTCAGTGTGATGGATGACTTGTCATCTTATAGGAATCAAAAGCCCAATCTACCAAACCCTCCTTTAGCAAAAGCAGACAATGCAGTCGTGCAAGGAGGCCCATTGAGCTAATTGTGGGGTAATTTGACATCTGTTGACATCTGAAAATGTGTTAGCTACTACTGAGAGAGAGAGGGAGAGAGAGAGTGGTGTAATGATCCCTGCTTGATTTCTAAATGAGGCACATGCTGTTGACCAAGCTGGGTGGACATGCCTCTGAAATGAGAACAAAAACACAGATCCAGTTACAGGGCAAAGAATCACATTTGTGGTCTTTGTCATCAGCATAACTACATTCAGCGTGACTTTATCAGTGGGGTTTGTCTAATGATATTTAGCCTGAAACATGAAGTCATGTGTTGCTGAAATTAATGAACTTTGCCACTGGGTGGCCTGTTGAACACACTTATGCATCTTGCTCATCTTCCCAGGATTCACTTGTGTTTTCTTTGTCAGGATCAATAAAAACAGTCTGTAAAGTAATGCTGGCTTTTGACCATCATCTAAAATTGAAATCTATGGATAAAAATTCCGTGTTCAGGATCAGCAATGGATATTGTTTTACAACTTTCAACAGCTGTATGCAATAAAAAGCAATACATCCGTCATGTAATTTATGTATTTCAGAGATAAACTGTCATCAGCTATATGGGGCATTGTATTGGATTAACTACTAAATCATTAAAATCTCAGTAACAGCGAAAACATTTCTGCTGACAAGACAGTATTAGAACAACTAATTTGTGGATTATTTTCCAACAGTTGACAATTCAAAGCTGCTAGCAGGGTGCTAACATGTCTCCAGCTGTGACGAGTCCTTCAACTCTACCTCCACATTCCTTCCAGTGTAGAAGGCTGCTGTTTTCTGCCTGTGGAGGGGAAACAGAGCTGGTAGCTGGATTCCTCTGCAGCATGTTGGCAAAAGCTATGGAAGAGGCCTTAGGATCATTAGTGAGGCTGGCACGAGAGGTTGAAGGAGATCTGCTAACACTCTGCCATTATTCAGCAAGAATGAAGACAGCTTTTGCCTGAGTCTAATCACAGCGGCAGTTTTATTCTCTTTTAAATGGCAGCTATCAAAACATCACAAAGGAGCCGAGCAGCACAGACACGTTCCAAGTCTCGCCCAGAAATTAATTGCTGACCGTGGTGGGCTGTACACCTTTGTGCCCTCCCTCACACCCTGTGCACGACCTTGCAACAGATCCGCCAGACTGGCCTTGCTCTCTCCTGTGCAAAGTCTCCGGTGAACACCTGACTTAAGCAAGAGGGATGCTGTAAGCAGACTCTGGCGAAATGGAAAATTGTTGGATATAAATGACTAATCCGTGGCAGTGCTAAAGGATGAGGGAAGAAAAAAAACAAAACAGAGAAAAGCTGTCCTCTCTGTGCACCGGCGCATGACATCACAGCACTCCCAGCTTCCATTAAGGCCTAATAAATGAATGGCTACCGAGGCAGAGTGGGTGGGAAATATGGGAGGAGGGGATGGAGGGGGGGTACCCTGCCACTCCAAGGCTCTGTCAACCCCATCAGGAACACTTGAAGGAGGGGTGGGAGTGGAGAGAGGTTTGTAGCAAAGCAAGGGTGGAAGGAGGCTAAAAAAACCTCTCGGCCCATTAGAGAAATCAGGCCGGGACTCTAAAAACACCCTGAGAGCAGAGAGGCCGAGTGGCCCTGGTGTAAACATACGGTGGGTGGCAGCCCCCGAGCGCTCTGACAGCCAACGGCGGCCATGATGGATCTGTGGAGTTATCTCATTTTCCACTGTTTTAATTAGAGGCCAGGCTGTGAGCCTCAGCAGCTGGCTCTGCTGTACTGACTCCTGCGGCCTGACAGAAAGAAATGTCCACTGACACTCCTGCCAAGTTCAGCCTGACCAGAGAAAGAGAAAAAAAAATCTACTGAGATCCATAACCTTGTTCACTGAGCAGGTTGCGCTTTAATCAATATTGCACTCAATTTGAGTTGATTTCATTTCATATTTATGTCCCTTTCACAGTGTGCTTCAATTTTCAAACTCAATTCAAATGAGAGAGCACCATGTGCATAATTTGGAGGAGAAAAAAATCACCTATATTTACAGTTAATTAGAGCCATGCATCTTAGATGACAATGATATGAGTTAAGGTATCAGGTATCCATCCACAAAATGGGTCTGGAGTAGAACTCATGGTGCACCCTGTTATTAGGTGGCGCTCTCAACCCTGTAATTCAGCAGAGCACCACAGTGATGGGGTAAGAGAGGATGAGCGACAAAAGACTCAAACTACCTCACACAGTTTCTGAGGGGCACATATGAAGTTTACATCTATATGTATGAAATTATAGGCATTTAGGTATGTTGGGCACAAAGTTTGTTTGGTTAAAAAAAATTCTTAAAAATGAAAATGTCCTAAAAATATTAGAAATATCAAAAGTTATTCCCTGAATTTTAGAAATAAAATAATGTTGGAAAACCTGAAATATCTTCCATAGCTGTAATGTTATGGTAGTTCTGTAATTTCAATGGATTTAATTTAAGGTGTATATGGATGTACAGAATTAAAGGCTTTGTGGGGAGAGAGCTCAGCAGTGGTCATTTTGGACAAAGCTTCTCTTCTCTAATCTAAAATTAATAAAGGCCACTTTAAAAAACCTTTAAAAAATGAGCCAAGACAAAAATCAGATTTTATTCCATTAAAAAATTTCCAGCTTCATTTTCCAGTAATAATCTATACTGTTTTACTTACTTATACACTTACTCTGTTGCTGCAGCTGTTTAAGTATAATACATCATTCAACTAAACAAAGTTTGCAACAAATTTCTCATGATGATGTACATAATTTTGATTGGGCTCAGAAAAAATATTAGATGGACATAATTTTGAGATTTTTCTGCATCTGTGCACACGAACTCAGGTGTTTTATAAATATGCATTACATTAATATATGTACAGATTTAATCAATGAGAGTTGAGGCTATGAAAGACTGAAAGAAATGCTGTTCGTATTCCTATAAAAAAGGTTGCTGATATCTGACTCAATCTCTGTTATATCTTATTAGCGCATAAGCAAAGAATTTCTACGGGGACATCTCACAGTGAAATGTGTTTAACAAGCCTTTTAATATTCTCCTCCTACTTGTTGAAAAGAGGCGAAATGGAAAGAAAGTGCAAGCGTGAAAGTTGTTTTACAGAGCACTGGAAAAGAGGAAAATAAAATCATGTCATTGTTGTTTACACTGGACCCCCCAACTGAAGGCTTGTGTGTGCAAGTCTGTGTGTGTTCCTCCATTTTCACTGTTTAGGCTGCGTGTTTTTGTGAGTCGGCCTCAAAGGAAATTTTTTAATTCGCCACCATCAGAGACCAATTTAGAGTTACTTTGCTGCAGAGTATTTCTTGTGTCCTGTGTGCACACACAAATTCCCATGGAGGATTGTTTTCGCATTATTAAATAAGGAAATTTTTAAATATAGATGTGTACTCAGTTTTTAAAACAATTCACATATGTGCATGTTAGACGGCTAATTTTACAGGACAAATCTGATCATTTAGGCCTATTAAAACTTATATTTCAGGGTCATTTTTTCTGAGAACAGTAATCTGTGCACGTTAACGTTCATTTCATGATGTGTCAGACACACACACACAGACACACACACTATAAAGACAAACATGGATACATAGACACACACGAGCAAACACACAAACACATTCATACATAGATGCTTCATGACCTCAGACAGTTTTTTCAGCCTTTGCCATGTGTTAAATTTCCGGGTGGCACCTGCCTCCTGCTCACAATAGAATAACCAGCCTGGTCAGTATCTTTCTCCCACATGATCTCTTCCCGTTCGCTCTCTCATTGTGTCTCTCACCATGTAGCTGCTGCGCCCTCAGCCCCTTCGTCTCTCCCTGTTTCTGTTGCATTTCCCTCTCTCTCTCTCTCCTCTCTGCCTGTTTAGAATGAACAGCAGCCTCCATTGTAGAATGGCAGGGTGTTATGACAGCAGGCTACTGTTAACTTTGTTTGGTTTGGGAGGACAGGGGAACACACACATACAGACGCCCAGCAATGTGCACACATACACAAGGATATTGACATCTTCATCTTCAGAACTGCCATCGTACATGAGCATGCACACATACATGCGTATCTGGCATCAACCTCTCCAGATGGAGCTCATCCCCTCCCTGCCTGCAGCCATATTTTGACTGTTTACTCAGAATTTCTCTATATCTGGCCATTGTTAAGCCTGCTTGGCTCTGTGAATACATTCAGAAACATGTTTGAAGTGGGAGTATAGCATGTGCTGTATGTGCCAGTGTTGTGGAGGAGCGCTACAGTGTGTGTGTGTGTGTGTGTGTGTGTGTGTGTGTGTGTGTGTGTGTGTGTGTGTGTGTG
>JBBMOC010000001.1:21526180-21569562 GCA_037975185.1 Centropyge bicolor
TAGGAGAGAGGTGGATTACATTGATGAACTGAAGAGGTGATGGAGACAATTAAAGAGGCCACAGGGTGAGAAAAGATGGACATTTAAGAAGAAAGAAAGGCAGTGTGGAGAGCGAGGGAGAGCAGGAAAGAGAAGTAGAAAGAGAGTAAGAGGGGCCTAAGAGGGGCCTCCCTGGTCGTTGTTACGCCGTGTGCGATCATTTGGGTTGATTTGGATTAATGCTTTAATTGGGAAACACACACAGACCGTTAACATCTGTATCCCATAGCAGTGGAGTGGCCGCCAAGACAAACCAGTGCTGCGTCACACTGACAGATTCCCTCCAGTAACAAGAGCGCTCAGGCAAAGGCTCTGTGTGAGAGAGACAGGGGTTTAATGGCAAAATAGTCTGGGCTTAAGACCGGGGAGCTCTTGGTCATTACAATGGTACTGCCAACCCAGAGCTAACATCAGGCACACACACACACATACACGCAAGTACACACAAGCATACACAAATAGCATCTGTAGAAGAGCTGGAGAATTACAGAATTACATCTGGTTCCACAGTATTTCCACACTGCCTCTCTTGCCCTGTACATACAAGAGAAAATGACTCCCTTCTAGTTACAAGTCCTTGAAATATCGTTAGTCAGTTGAACAGATACATCATTGATTTTATTTAGTTTTTAAGTAGCAGGAAGGTTTGAGAAATTAAAGGCCAAACTAACATATTCAGGGTTCATGTATCTTGTGAAAAAAAACAGCTGCAACTCTTAATGGCAGTGTGGAAAAATATGGCTCTTTAACACCAAGCTAAGTGCGCTGTCTACATTGTGTTTGAATAGTTCTATTGACAGTGTTTGATTTTAGTTACTAGTATAAGTGGAAGTAGATGCCATAAACATTTCAGGACAGGAGCAACTTTCTTCATGTTGCCCAGTGCGAGAGGGAAACTCATCAGAGGTGATAAGTGACATTATGCACATGGTTTTCATCCACCCACTGAAGAAGATACAGTGGTGTTTTGGTGGTTCACTTACACACTTTGCTCACATCCCTGCAGCCTCCTGAGCTGTCAATACAATTTTATGTGTACGGCCCAAAGTCACAAATCAAAAGGCCACAGCTACGGCAACGGTGGAGGGATCTCCAGATGTATGGACCAAAATAAGAAGAGCAAAATTATAACAGGAAGAAACAGAATGACAGTGTTAGGTAAATAGATTGTAAACATACTGTATATGGACAATAAAGCACTGTTGTTCTCCTTTGACTATTACTCTAAGATGGTTTAAGTTACATTTTATGACATTACCTGACACTTCTATACTTGTATGTTCTATACTTATTCTAAATTAAATATCATTATATATATATCTCAGTCTTTAAGAAAAGACTAAAGACCCAGCTCTTTTCTGAACACCTGTGGGCACCAAGATCCTACCAGACTTGAACTTTGCTTTAAGACAGATATTGTGTCCAACAGTGGGGAAATTCACAAATCAATGATTATGATACTTACAAAGGTTGTTCTCTCCTGATTAGATCCTCCCTGATCCTTTGCAAATTTCCCCACTGAGGGACTAATAAAGGTTTATCTTGCTTTTGTTGTATTGACGCTCAGATGTACGTCATTTTGGATAAAAACTGCTGCTAAAGGAAACTATAGAATTGTATATATATTGTCAGTCTGAAGTTATGCGTTATGACAGAGTTGTAACACTGTAGCATGCATGAGCATAAAATTCATGAGCACACACATTCTTACAGACAATTGTGAGAAAGTGTTTTCATGTTGACACACTGTCTTTCATGCAGCCAGGCTGCCTCAGAACAATGTAAGACTACACACCCTGTCTGTGTGACTCTGTGACCTCTGGGACCCCTGTCCCCCTGACTGCGTCTCCTACCCAGACTGGATCCCTTACTACACCAGTCCAGTGTTGACCCCCATTCATTTGGACCGACCCTTCTTATCAGGTCTGCCAGTTTTAGCTGTCGCACACAGATGCGTGTAACCAGCCCCTCCTCCCCTCTCCTCTCCTACTCCACCTCCTCCGCTCCTCTCTCCCTCAACCATACACATGTCAACTCTCTGTAGTTCCCTTCTCATGAGTTTGCACACATCTGAAACCACATGCTGTGGGAAACCACGCTGACTCGATGTTCACGGACAGCGCGCAGAGCAGAGTCGAGTGTCAAGGCCACAGACTGCGCGCGAGGCCAAGAAATCAGACCTTGCGGAGGGTGATTAATACAGCAGAAAGCCCAGGCTTAGTGAAAGGCCACAGCATCCAGAGAGTGTTCCAACCAGGCTCGGAGCGACGGTGCTCACATACACTCACCGACTGCCAAGACGGCTTTCGTGACTGCTTCCTCTGCTCCCTGTATGGTTTCACATTCAGCCCACTGCGTTTGATCATGCAAGCCTGCAACATACTCACATCACCATACCTAATTAACAACGAATGGTGAGGGGACACACTTGCACGCACACAAACACACAATGGCGAGTACAGTGCACACACACACACCACCCCCGGCATGAAAAACACACACACGCTCCTGAGCAATATGACCCCTTACTCATGTATGGATTAACAGTGCTGCCTGTCAGACACACACACTCACTCTTTGGCCGGGTACCACACACAGTACCCACTGGCTCAGTAGCAGCTTACGCATACTCTCTGCAGGAGAGCACAGTCAAAAATATTAGAGAAAGCGACTTGAAAATGGAAATGAAAAAGGAAAACAAACACATCGCACAAGGAAACTCCTTGATTCACTGTACGGGAGTAGTGACAGAGCAGCAGAGGAAGATGTTTACAACACAGATAACCGCTGCTCCGAGCTCCAATTTCATTTCAGGAAACATGTTGTACCTAATGATCGGTTTCTATCAAAACAGCAATCTGACTTGGAGAAGAGGAAAATCCAGCCGGGTGAGAAAGCGAGAGGGAGAGCTCTGACATCTTCCTGACACTAATGACCGCCTGTCTTCACTGCAGCATGTTGACAAGTCTCACCTCAACAGACTGCACCTCACTCTGTCTCTGGGACTTGGGGCTTTGGGGTTTTGGCGAACCTCATCTCACAAGTGTGAATATTTAACATGACATTGTAAGACAGCCTTGGTCTAATGAGACTTCAGAGCACCCCAGAAAATAGACAGATTTGGCATCATTAGCTCTAGTACGTGGCGTGCCTTGACACATAGATGCAGTCAGAAATGAAAATGCACATGGAGCTGCTGGTACTGTCTGCTCCATCGTTGTAATGATGCTATTCCTGCTTCGCTTTGATTGATTAACGCAGAAGGAGTGGAGACAATATAATGTTATGGTGTGGGAGGATATCTCTGTTTTTCAGCCTCTGTGAGTCTGTCCAGTTATGGGTGACCCCCTCAACATCCACCAGCAGTAAAACAACAACATCAGTCAGACCCAGGGAGTATAAACAAGGGGTGGGCCAAATTATGGGTGTTAAAATGTGGCAGAGAAATCTGGTTTCTTTGTGCCTATTTACTGTCTAAAAATATGCAATGCCAACCCAAAGGACTGCTTGGCCACAGAGGTACTGTATCCGTGCCAGCACCTTTTATATAAAGCATCTTCTCTTAACTTGTGAAGTGTAATGAGCATCCTGAAACGTTCAATTACAGATTTTCTACTAACGAGGTAAACAAAGCATCAAACGCAGCTCAAAACAAAGCTCTTGATGAGGAGTTTGTAGTCAGGTAATACTGGATGTCTCCGAAGTTATGGGGGTGGATGGTGTTGACAGTGTTAGTGTTTTCCCCGAGAGACCAGCGCTGGTGTTTTCCCATATTTACGTCAGTATTTACGCATGTGTGTACAGGTCCTTTGAGAGGTTTACATATTGAGGGTAATAGGATAACTCTGGCCTCTACCAGCAGAGAAACAGGTGCTTATCTTGTCAAAGCTGTTGTACTAAGCCAACCTTTGACCCCTGGTTAAGAGCCAATTGAGAAATTAAAACAAGAAATTTGCAACACCCCGCCGCCGCTGCTGCCCTCCCCGCTCCTCTCGCTCTTACACATACACTCGCAGGCACAAAAATGCATGCATGTAGTAAAGGTCAGCCAGATGATGAATCATTTTAGAGCTATTTCCCAGTATCCTTCACTGGTGTTCTGCAGTCCAGCTTGTTGAGGAGAGCAATGAATGAGAAGAGAAGGACGCAAACGAGAAAACAAAAAACTGGAATGAAGAGAGTGATATGGAAGGAGTTTTACCCAAACTGGACACACAGAGCTGAGTTTCTGATGTAATGTGGAGGAAGGGAAGATCGAGGGGTGTGAGGGGGAGTGGACAGGAAAAAGCTCACCGCTGTGTGGGGTCCGTCTCGCGTGCGTTCACCACCGGGGTCTGGGATTTTCAGGCATGAAGCAGGAATATTGTCAAGGGTTTTGCTTGCTCTGCACAGCCTACCAAACTCTTTTTAGTAAGCCTCTTCCAATTACATGTCTCAATCTGACAGATAGACTGACACTGTCTGCTCATGAATATGACAGCAAACTGTAATATAACCGCATAACACTGAGCAACTATGTCATTGAAACAGTGAGTCTATGCAAAAAAAATATATTTGAAAACATAGTTATTCATAATGTTGTGGTATGTGAATACAAAATAATTTTACTCTTACGACTTTACAATTTTTTCTTTTTTCCTCCGAATGTTTTTAAAGACCCTATGCAGCAGATGTTCTCATGATGTGACATGAGTTTAATGCAGATTGCAACATCTCCTTAATGACTGTCAACTGTTTTCACTTTCCATGTTAGACTCTGAACAACAGCATGTAAAATGGCACATCAAGAAATAAATGTGGAAGCACTCATTCTACCACAAAACCTTTAGATTCTATTTCAAAACTCCTTCGAAGTCACTGGTGAAATAGCTCCATTTGGTCTCAACAAAAATCTTATGTTGTATTAATTACTAATTCTTGTCTAAAACAGCCTGATACATATTTATCACTGGGATCTTTGGTAAGAAATAAATATCTTAAGATAACATATTCAATAATGAAACAGATACTGAGATTCCATAACCTTTTATCACTTTGTTGGTGAGATCTGACATAATCAGATTATAGTCTGACATCAAATTCATAAATACTTGTTATCTGAATGTTTGCAAGTGACTATCATGAGAACACAGCTTCATTAGCTTTTTTTGTGTCAGTCATCAGACCCCTCACGCCACATGTAAAATGCAGACACGAGCACACGCACAAATGCATGCCGACATGAAAACTCACATATGCATAAACAAGTGGCTGGATGGCTGAAGAAAGTTCCCACACACACCAAAACAGATGTGCAGCACTGAGAGAGAACTAAATTATATGATCAATTACTTTGAAAAATAAAGCGAAACTGAAGTACAAAACACCATTTATTTTAGGATGCAACTTGTATACAATTCAGAGAAACACACAAACACCATTGCAACGCAATCAAAACACATTTTCACATTTTCATTTATTTTGTTCAGAAGAGGGTTACATAATGATTCTTTGGTTAATGTGAAAGGCATCAATCATGTGCCACTGATTGAGGAGCGGTTCACTTCATAAAAGCCCTCTTACGGGGACATGAAAGTTAAACAAATGAAAACAGTCTAGTGTTTTGTCGCTCAAAGGATGTGATGAAAAATACGTGGCCACGCAGCAGAAACTGGAGGCCAGGAAAAAGTCTCACATTCATGTATTAACACATCTCCTTGGCATCAGCTAATGACTGCTCTAAGTTTCCCTCTGAAAAGCCAAATTTGGGGAAAGCAACAGCCGGTCCAACATCCTGACAGCCTCAGTAGCCTTGTCGGTCAGGTCCCAGTCCAGGCCTGTGGCTCTGAAAATGATCCAACTTGTTACAATTAAGAACTAAATGACAGCTGAGGTGATTTGAGAATTTGTTCACGTCTCCTTCTTAGGCTCGTAGAAAATACTAAAGCATTTTTTTTGGCATCATGAAGAGAATAGATGGGCAGGGTCTACCACACCAGGACATACACCAAAATTTTTAACCCTGCCTCCCATAGAAAGAAGCTGTCAAGTGTTTGGTGTTAGTTAATCCGAGCCTGTGTGTCTCCTCCGTAATCTCGAGGCTGCAGAAGACTATGGACTGTAAAGAGCAGCCTCTCCTGCTGTAGCCCGAGGGCTCAGGGCAGATCTGGGATCGAGGTTGATAATGAGCAGGGGGATAAAGTAGAGTTATGGAGGTCTTATCACCCTGAGCCCACGGGTCACACAGCACTGCTGGTGGTCACAGGCCCCTTAATCATTACAAAAACTCACAGCTCTACTCCGCAGGTATTAGTGGTTTATGAAGAGAAGAGTCGGCTGAAGAACTAGATTTTTGGTTGCTTGAGAAGGCTAATGAATAACTGCAGTTTTAGCACAGCCTTACATCAATTTAATTCTACTTGTTTAATTTACATCATAAGCCAACTGTGCTGCCTAATGCAGTTGCAGTGAGTCTTGACCCCTGCTCAATTGAGTTTTAAAAATGGCCCCTGGGTGATATCTGTGTTGGGTGCTGCATGCATGCAGTCACAGTGAGCTGTGTGGGGGTCAGAGAGAGAGAGACAGAGATGAGTGTGGTAAGGGGTCATCCAGACCTCAGGCTGTGATTTGTTGAAGTGCATCAGACGGGAGTTGACCAGAATCGGAATAAATCACCTCAGTGGCACCACTGACAAAACCTTGATAATGCCCCTGTTTTAAGTGCAGTGATGCGCCTCTAAACAGGCATTAATTAATGTGAGCTGATAAGTGGGCCAATTGTTTAACCCCTTTTACCTTTTAAAGAGAGAAAAGTCATTTTTATTTTAAAGATCCCCTCTGGACATGTCTTAAGACACATGAGAATACTCTGCTTGGAATAATAATAATAAAATAATAATATCCTTATGATGTTCTATCTGATGTGGTTTTTCCACAATCAGTTAGTTAAATTACACTTACATCAACACCTTCTCCCTCGTTTAATCTATGACTATGGAAATATTGTTCTCTTCCAATATTCTAATTACTGAAAAGTTCCTTCTTAGTATATGCATACTGGAGGTTTCAAGTTTTCACATCACACTTATGTAAGTTGCATATTGGACTAAGGCTGGTTGCCAAACTAGTTATGATGTCACCGTACTCATCATAAACTGAGATTTAAGCATAGACCCACTTTTGCCTTAGGCAGGTGAATTTACAAGCTATGCACTTGCTGTTGCCGTGCATCAGTTTGCACAGCGAAAGTTCGGGACCATCCTGTGCCGCAACAATAATTTGAGCCTGCCTACTCAATAGGACGATGCAGAGAAAACTGGCAGAGCTTCCCAGCAATCTTGCAACGTTGCACAAGACAAAGTAGAATTTTCACTGGCACAGTGGGTTTGTAGGAGATCAGTGTAACTTGTGTAGTATAATGCATGATCCCAGCCAGGATGAGACAAGCCGGTATTGTCTTACCATTACTATTCTTACTCTGGGCTGACCACAGACACAGCAGCTGATGAAAAGATTGATTGGAGGAGGTTAAAAAGCCATTTGATACTGCTTAGTTTAATTAAATGGCCTGTTTTAGGATTAAAACTGTATCAGCAGCAGCGGGCCAGCAAGCAGAGCGGGTGACAAGGATCAGAGCTGCTTTCTGCTAATCACTATTATTCCACTTGAGGGGTAACTTTCTATTCCCCTTTGGACTAGAAAAAAAAATCTGAATATTTTTCACAACAAATGTCAACACAGATATTCAGGACTAGCAGCAGTAGTTTATCAGCGTTTTCCATGCCAGTATGTATCCCATTATGGTTGTTCTGTGCGGACAGAAGAGCCCTGCCTGCTCGCCACAGCTTTATTTATTTTACTGTCTTTCATCTGCAAACCACTACCAATCTGCATCAGAGGGAAATCCACTCTGTGTATCCCATAGGTGTCATTTAGGATTGATTCCCTGGAATTAGCAGACGTCAAAGTGGAACCATGTGGCCGTCTGTCTGTCCATCTGTCTGTCCTTACCAACACCTGTGATAAGGACGCGGAGAAATGACATATCCACACATTAATTATGGCCTCTGTAGATCCATGGAAAGTTCACCCCTTGAGTATCTGTCACTGTCTGTTTAATATTAATGGCAGAAGTGATAACAAGCAAGAAATAAAATCCACTACTATGCAAATTTGAGATAAATGCTTCAGAGGCTCCTGTGTTGATGCCAGATTAACAATTTTTTCCCCTTGCTCTCTAATGAAGCTCATCCACTTGCCAAAAAGACACGGTGTTTGAGATCACTGCTGCATTTGCTTTAGATCCCTTTTA
The DNA here is from genome assembly GCA_037975185.1 of Centropyge bicolor. Lineage (NCBI taxonomy): Eukaryota > Metazoa > Chordata > Actinopteri > Pomacanthidae > Centropyge > Centropyge bicolor. The sequence continues at coordinate 21,534,510 of JBBMOC010000001.1, forward strand.
ACTTTTTTCCATCTCTGTGGTACAAAAACAATGAAATATATAAATTAGGGGACAGCTGGGTGAACGCACTGATTAGCTTTTCTTGATGGGGAAATAATTCAGATTTTTTTAAAAGCTTGTGCTTGTGCTGTGGTTTAAATGACCTCTTCAGAAAAACTTGTAAACCAATGTGAATCCACTTTTAGCTGAGCAGGGACCACAGGTCAAACAGAGATATGTGGTCTCCAGCATTTAAGACCATCATAGATCAGGCACAGTTCATTATTGAGTAATAGCGGCTACTTATTTAGATACATACACAGCACGCACAGTGATCCGTAACCTTTGGGTTGTTGGAGAAATCGTACAACAGCGAAGTAAACAACGGGACCACCAACAGCTTCAATATTGCTGATTTATCCTCGCTGTGTTTATCATTTGAGTCTCAACACCACCACAGAAAAACAAGGAATTCATCATAAGATCTTTAAGTGGTCCTTTACTTGAATTTGGCAAAGAGCAAGACTTTGAGGCTAAATTCAACTCTAACAAAGTGGTTTTACACGTAAAAGAATTTGTACGAAGAATGTTCATTTCATAAAAAAGAGACTTCTTATTCAGTCCTTTGTTCTGACCTCTCACAGATATTTTAGTCTACTGGTTTAGCATCATTGTCTCTTACTCAAAAGAAACTCCATTCACAATGAGAGCTGTCCTTATGAGAGCCCAATTTTAAAACATAGTCATGCCATTTCTTTACTTTTGTGCGTTTATGTCTTCACACAGTGATTTCTGACATTTAGATTAGATTATGTGAAACTTTTGTTCATTAGGGAAACTGGAAAAGAAAAGCAAATATAAGGACACCAGACAAAAAGCTGCTCATAAAAGACCAGCAAAAATATGAACAACCAAGTCCAACTTGCATTAAGTGAAAATGTATTACTGTCATAAAAAGGGAAAACAAATATTAATTGCAATATCAACATTATATACAAACACTGTAGCAGCAGAACATATTGACACGACAACAATGTAAAATAAATTATATTGGTCAAAATAATGTTTAGTATTGAGGTATTAAAAAAAGTGTGTGCAATATATAATGATGAAAGAAATACAGTATTATAGTAACTGGCAATATGAGAACATTTATTGCACAAAACATCCTCATAATTACATGAACACCTCTAAAGTCTTTATTTGTATGGGATATAAAAAACACCTTCTCATTCCGCAGATAGAAATACCTAATTAATCTGAAAGTACAGAATACACACGTAAATACATTTCTAGCTTATGTACAGTATATTCTATAATGTGTAGAAACTTACACTGCAGGTATTGTTAAGTACAGCACCATCCTCACAGAATGAATGGGGTTTGAACAAGAAGCACAGGCTGGTGGCTGTAGGCATGAGAGGGAGTGATTACAGTACTAAAGAAAAAATTCTGATTACATTTTGACCTTGTTCAAAGATCAATCAGTATATGTATACAGTTCCAACAACTGGCCTAGTTTTTGTCTGGGATTTTTCTTAAAACAATACAATATGGCATCACTCATGTTTTTGGCTGCATGAATTTACATTTCCATTTCATTGGTACATGCAGTCATTCAAGCAATTCTTCCCTCGTTTGGTTAAAAGAGAGAGCATGACTGGGTTGACTGATTCAACATGAAACATCTGCCACCTGATTGATTCCTGCATCAAATTGTCCATAGCAACAGCTCGAGCTCTGGCTTTTAAAAGAGCTATTTCGCTCTAATACATGGCCCATTACCAAATGGCCATTCATCACATTAACCCTACCTCTCGAGAGCTGCCAGTGTCTCAGTCAGTACAGTGCCACAGTGCTCTCTGTCTCCATTCAGGACACACTCAGCAGCATGTCCACTTTGCCATGACTGTGTTTACCTCAGGAATACACAAACGCAGCCTGTTGTGGGCTCTATTAAAGAAGCAAGAGGAAACCTCTGCTGATGCACAGAACATAGACTGATTGGCCCTCTCATGTTATATACGGAAATGCAGTACTGTGTGTACTGTATTTGACATTTTGCATGTTTTAAAGTAATGTAAAACAGTATATGATTGTGTTTTGAAAAGTAATATTTTTTACACTCTACATGCAGTTTATGGAGCCTGATTCTCTCTCCACTGTCCTTATGAATAATCATGATTTTTCTGATGAAGATACAACACTAAAGGTTGGTACTAAATGTTCCAGAGAAGAAACAAATGCAACAATCAGAGCACTCTCATAAAAACACAGACAACTATATTTTAAAAATTCACAAAAATAAACACTTTCGCCAAACCTTTAATTAGCATGAAGTTGTGTGCGTTAGCTGGAATTAAGGAGCTTCAGGCCCAGTTGTGGCGAGCCTGATTACTTAATAATATGGTGATAAACACAACTATCAATCAAAGCCCCTGACAGGACTTACAATTCAGGAGAGATCAGCCAAAATAAGAGCCACTGACTCTCTCATTGTGGCGGTGTGTATGGGGGTGTGTAACAGGATACTCGACTACAGCCGGGAATGAAGTTACTCGCACCAGTGTAATGATGGAAAGAAATAAAGTGTCACTTTTATTTACAGAGCATGACTGCAGTAACTACAGCCGTTCCCTTGAAAACAACAGTTGTGCAATCTGAAATCTAAAGCCGCTTGGTGTGGAGGACGACAGTGACACTATGTTTGAAACACTGGACTCAGCCACAGTAAACACACCTCACAGCACACTGAACATAAAGTCCTCCAGAGCAGTACGTGTCCAGTGTGGTTCAAACAGCAATGATACTGTAAGATCACCTATTCACTTATATCTTAAACATGTTTGTAATGTTCATAACAATGAGAAAACTCTCATTACAATATTGGATTTTTGAGGCTGTAAAGTATACAGAAAACTGTAAGGCCTATCAGTTAGTGTCAATATAAACTGATGCACAGACTGTTGTCGAAGATGCTGAAAACGTAATGTCAACACAGTTTAAGGGATGAGCGTACAGTCTTAAGCACCATGTATACCTCTTTTATATTACCTCACTTCAAAAACTGGCCTGTTTTATTACACCCAAGCCATTAATTTACATTATTAAAATGACTTGTGGTTTTGGAACTCCAACAAGCTTGAGAGTATTTTTATGAAATTTTGATCAAAAACACAGATATTACTGGAGCCATCAGAGGTGAGACTTTCTAGGCAATTATAGTTATGCATGCTTTGTTATAAATTATCTAAATGTTTTCTATAATTGGTGCAACTAGATACAGAAGATAGACACAATGTCAGACAAAAATTCAGACTGGCTTTTAATTTGAAAGAAGGTTAAGGAAAGTGCTGCATAATAATTCCTTAGGTAAGTGTTTACTTTAAGTGGCCTTCAAATGTTTGATTAGTTCTTTTTTACATTCATGTTGTGGATTAAAAATAATAATAAATTAATTAAATTAGTATCAAGATTTTTTTTCTTCAATTCAATTTTATTTGTATAGTGCCAAATCACAACAAAAGTCATCTCAAGGCACTTTACATACAGAGCAGATCATACTCTTTATGATATTACATATAGAGACCCAACAGTTCCCATCACGAGCAAGCACTTGATACGACAGTGGCAAGGAAATTTATATCAATAAAGTATGTCACTGGTAATAAAAAAAAATCTGAATATTTTTGTTGAGCTCAATCATTACAGCTAAGCGTTTATATATCACAAGTATATATCATTGATGTTGGGTGTATCTCTGGTGTTAGTGATTTTCATTTTTAAATTAAATTGACCATTAGAGGCTCTCCTTGTAGTTGAAAAAAGGGTTTCTGAATATGTTTCAAGATGTGGTGAAATGTGTAGTCATTCAGCTGAGAACTATTTTTCTCAGTTGAAGAAAGATACAGGTTTTCAATCAATTGGATGGCATGTGTATCTCACCTTCCTTGATAAGAAAAGCAACTGGGTGTGATCAACACTGTGTATCTAAGACTTTCAAAAATTCAGTTTACACATGCTCTTGACAAATTATCCTGCTTATATCTGTTTTTACCTCTTGTTTTGGCCCTTGCCGCAATCAGAGCTTCGTTTTCCTCGTCAACAGTCTGCTGCACTGCTAATGTTGCTGTTTTCTGTTGGTCGAAAGTCTCTGCAGCAGAGATGACGTAAAATAAATTCTGGCTCTGAGAGGTAAATCACTGCAGCTCCAGGGGACTGCAGCTATTCTCTCTCACCTCGCCACTTTTAGCAGACCGTGGCTGATTTCCTTCCTTGCGTGACTCCGGAGTGTAAACACACAGCCAGAGTGACTCATCACTATTTCTCACTTCCATGGTCTGATATAAACACATGAAGGGGTCAGGTGTCATTTTGGGGTGGCGAGTGGGTGGGGTGGGGTGGGGTGGAGTGAGGGGGCCAGTATGTCTCCCCATAAGACATCTTCCATTCTCCAAAGAATTCACAGCTTCCTGTGGCCAAAGCCGCACGCCTGCCCACTCCAGCCTGGAGGAAGGAGAAAGAGAAACATAGTTAGAAATAGGGAGAGAGCAACGGGCAGACAATTTGGGTGACAGATTACCTTGTCTGTCGTGCTGCTCTTTAAAAAAAAGGAAAGAATGCAATTGTGATGAGCCTGTTTTCACCCCAGAGAGGACAAGCAGGGATGAAGGTGGGTTAAATTGTGTGACATATATGAACTTTATTCTGTCTCTTCTAGTGGTGATTTGATTTATAAGTTGTGAAACCATGTTTATATGCGCCTGCCAACTTGTCTTTTGAGCAGATTGGCACTTTGTTAAAATGGGATGTCTAAGAAAGTCCTGATCAGCACTTTGCCCTCTTGAGCCCTGCGTTATTGCAGTGTAGTCGGGTGGAAGGGAGGGATAGCCACTTCCTTTCAGGCCTCAATCTGAAGAAGGGCCAAATGCAGTCCAACATCAATCACTTTGCACTCCACAGCTTTCCCTGTACCATTGTTATAGAGCAGACCAACGGAAAGAGGCCAGTAGCAGGTGGAAATAAAAGGCCCTTTGACAACTATAGGCTAAGATTCCTCCCAAGATCCTCAGAACATTTACAGAAGCCAAAGGGATCAACGTCTGGCTGCCAGCACCAGTCTGGACACACACACAAATATTTAGTCAGCAGCATTCTCATATGCACTGATACATTAACAGATGCAGCCACAGACAGCCATTATAGGCACACACAATCAAAAGCAGAGTCAGAGTCACCAATATTTTAATCTGTGTGTGCACATGATGCAGCCATGGACATTCACATATGCACAGGTTGGAGGGACACAAGATTCCTCCTCTGTCTATTATTACAAACATAGAAAACAGTCTTTGCTGAATTGCTCTGTTGAAATGACTTTAATATTGTGGTTTACAGCAATTAAGTGATATCAACAATATTTGACACATTTTTATCAGCGACGTAAATGAATACAAATTGGAGCAGATAATGTGCACTGATACAAACAGCATGTTAATTTTTGCAGTATTATTTGCGTATTTTTCCTGTCACCCGACTGACACAGTTTGCCACAAACATCACAACCGTTCCTCTCACAGTCATAACTGATGCAAATCCAAACGTCATACACACTGTGCTACAATCAGTGCAACTTACTCTGTACAGTGTACATTAAGGATAAACATCCTTAAATCCATTTAGCATTCAAGTACAAAAACCCACTCTGGAACTGAAGTCCAAGCAGCATGATTTCTCATGATGCAGATTAGACAAAAACTAAACAAATAGATCATATGCAAAAAAAAAAAAAAAAAAAGGGGGGGGGGGGGGGTTAAGATCAACACTCAGACATTGAAGGAGGGCATGTTTGCCTCATGATCTGATATTGATGAAAATGATAATCTGTGGTTAGAGAAAGTCTTAAATTAAAAGTTTATGCAAATTGGCTGAGGGAGCTTTTTGTCAATAACTTTCATTTTTTAAATCACAGACTTGAGACTAACTTTATTTTCATGTGAGTTGCCTTCCATTTTATACACAACCTATAGCTTTTTTAAAAAGCTAGCTTTTAAAAAAACAAACAAAAAAAAAAACATGCAGTATGACCCAAAGTAACAAGGACTTGTATTTTCCTGCTAAAATCTCCTGTTTTAGTTCCTCTATTTTAACCAGAGCATTTTCAGTTACACAGATTTTATTTAGGCTCTTTTTAACTATTTGTCAAAGATGGGGATCTAATACAAATCACACTTTAGTATTAGATTTTTTTCAGGTACATGATTAAAACATTTACGCTATTTTGTATATTTTGTAAGCAGCTCAGCTTAAGCATATCCGAGAATAAATAGCACAAGAAACAGAGCGGCATTTCCGATTTCTAACAACTTCCGGTGCATGTTGAGATACTTCAGGAACAAATTCAAATTGTGTGAATAAACAGATACAGACAGTAGCTTTGCACTACACCACTAATGTTCAACTTCCTCCTCTTCTTCATCCTTCGACTAGCCCTTCCTTCAGGTTGCATTATAAGAGCTGCAACATTCGTTCCTCTCTTGTCTTCATTCCAGCCTCCCCCCTGTCTTGTTTCTCCTCCTGGCAATGCCCACTGCACCCACCACACCTCCCCCCACAGCTGTATACTCCTCTCTTCACTTGGGATCATAGGCTCAAACCTGGCAGGATCGCTGTCACATGATGCCCATGCGTGTGATGCTTCGCTGGGACCCCCCTCCACTCAGGAAATGCTCTCGGCCTTTTTCCCACCCTAGTGTTCCGCTGTGGAGAGCCGGGCATTACAACCGAATCCAGTTACCATCCCAAAGCATTCCTGACTGATTCCAACCACTGCTTGGCTATGAGTTCCCACAGACAATGAGGATATGCTATAATTTCAAACTGGCTAGAGCACTGGGTATCAAGTTGTGAACTACCAAAGCTGTTTATGGCAGAACAGAGGAGTTTGAGCTCCACAATAGGCAATTACCATGCCCACTCACCCCCCTCCTCTCCCCTTCATTCAATTTGTGGTTTGTCTGTAGGTGGGTTCGGTTGTGTGCAGATTAAAAATAGCCAACCCATTCCAGACAAAAACTGCGAGAGACATGGAACACACATTGCACAAATGATATCTCCCATTGTGGTGTACTGTTTGGGAATTCTTAATTGCTTTTTCCGAAGCAGTTTGCCACAGGAAAATCCCCCTTCAGAGTGAAGAAAAAAAGAGTTGGTGGGCTGTGCGTAAACACCATAGATATTATGTAAACGCGTATGTAAACACATATGTATAAACCCATGTCACCCCATGTGCACCCATCAAAACTGCCATCAGGGCAAGTATCAAAGGAGCTAACCTGCAGCAGAGCCAGTTGTGGCCTGTGTCTGCCCTCCCTCTCTCTTTTGTGTTCTCCACTGTGGTTTCTGCTTCAGCTCTTATTATTGATGTCTCTCTCTGCATCAGACAGGCCATGATGGACCGGCCCTGGGAGGTGTGCAGGGCTGCAGGGTGGGGCAGCAAACAGGCTCCCACTCACTGTGTGGGACTGAAGCTTCCTAGAAAGGCCACAGTAGGGCAGAGAGGAGTGGTGAAGTGGTGAAGGAAGCATCTAAAGGAAAAATTTTTATGTTTTTTACTGGACTTATGTTGTGAATTAAGAACTGGACAGCACTGCACAATGTTGTTTTTTCTTTTTCAATTAATATTGATTTGCAATACTTCACTACTGCTTTAACTCAACATGCATTAAAAATAGAAACTATATGATCATGTAAAATTGTATTTATGTATTTGATTAATATGTTTTCATGGAATTCTAAAATCAGTTCTCTTGAAGAAATAAGAAATAATGAAGCATTTTAAAACATCAGCTGCAAAATTTTTCAGCAATCCAAGAGTGTCTGAGTTTAAATTATAAATATGAGAGTTAAATTGAGACGTTTGAAGGCCTTTAAATTTAATAATCCAATATTTTACTTAAACACATTCTTTACTGAAACAGCTTTGAAGACCACACATAAACACGAACCTGGAACCAAGGGAAACTTGAAGGGATATTCAGTTGGTGTTAATAACTACAATTAATTTAATGAACAAACATTAGGGACAATAATGTAATACAGATGAATATTATTTCCCTCCATATGTTGTGTTTTTATAAATATCTTGTTTCAAAAAACCAAAGTCAAATATCCTAAAAATCTCCATTGCATTCTAAAAAACATTCAAGAATATTGGTCAGTCATTTCTAATCTTTCTGCTAATTCATTTTGCTGTGTAAATTGAGGATGAATATAAAGACAAACTGTCTATCAACTAGACAAATAGCAGCCTACACTGAAGCCACAATCACAGTTTTTTCTTTTACCTTGAAGCTTGACGTGAATAAAATGTGCTCAGATTTTCGTTGTTTTAACTATTTTTTTCTTTGGGCGTTTTGTTCAGTTTTACACGGGAAAAAAAACATCTTGCCAGCTTACTGAAATACCAGTTTTTGCTATGAACAGGTATTTAAAATTATGAAACATTTTGCCTGCAAGTGCTAACCACATTTGGACAGTTTGGAATTTGTAAAACCTCTGGACCTGCCAAATCCTCCCCACTGCTGTCCTTCTTGTCAAATTATGTGGTACTGCTTATGATCACAAAATAAACCAGAAAGAATTTTACATATGCCTTTATTCTTTTTTTTTCATTGTCTGAAAGGCACGTTTTCTATTTAACATACAGCTGTCAACAGGAGACGATTTAGACAACCGAACCAAAGCTGCTTCAACACGTGATAAACTGGTGGATAGTGAAATAAGCAAAAGGCAATGTGACGATGTGAGTGGGCCATCTTTAATCTGACAGCACAGCTCACCAGGGACTGTTGTGGGAAGCCATTTGAAGTTTGAGCTGAGGAGGCTGAAGTTCTCACAATAATGTTTGCACCAGTGACTCATGTATTTTGGCATGATGAGCTCCTTATCTGTGGAGCTTTGGACTTTTTTTAACAGAAAAAAATCCCTAATGTCAAATGCTTCATGATCCAAGATGACCTAAAGCTTTGATCACTCTTGGGATATTTTTATTATCTCTGCTGTTGACGAGCCTAATTAGGTTTGAGACCGGTTTAAATAACGAATATCTCAATGTAGATCTAAACCAATGTTCAATTAAAATGACTCACATTTAAGTTCAATGTAATTAAAATATAATTTTATTAAGCATCTGCAATATTCAAACATCATCGACATCCCTCAGTGATGAATTACAGGTGAAGTCTTTGACTGATAATCGCTGCAGGGAGACGGAAAGGTGTGTCAGGTGAGACACGTGCCTTCTGCCAGCCAATGAGAAATAACAACGGAAATTCTATAGTTGTTCCACTAAATTCCAATATGTCGTGTTAAAGTATTGCAATATAGAAAATTAATTGTTAAAGAATAAACTACAGTGATAGTCCAACGAGTCCAAACATTTTTAGGAATAATAATAATAATAATAATAAAGCCAATTCTTATTTAACTTCCTTCCTTTATTATAACGCCAGCTATTTTATAACTTAAATTACAAAGATGTATTTTGAGTTTTTCTCTGCGTGAATCACGTGTAAGACTTGAAACAAATGAAATGCGACAACTCCCATCACACCTGCAACACGAAGCACAAATATGAAATGATTTAACCATATTGAGTCAGACAGCAGGTCAGTGGTTTTCGCCAACTGTAAGTTTGAATGATTCCCCATAGGCCTGTTTCAAATTGTTTTGAACAGTAACACCCACGCAACCATTTAATTAGCCAGTCTCCTCTGTCGGGGTGGGGGGGAGGGGGGGGGTGCTGTGCCAGGGGACTACCTTCCTCCGCGCCCTCACGCACAGCAGGGCACGGAGCACACATCTCGCCAAGGAAATTAAAAAATCATCGAGCTGCAGCTGATTACTGGAGAGGGTGGTGCCGATCAAATACACTTCACATCCATGCACAGAGACCCAGTGCGCGCAATCAGCGGTCTGCTAGCAATCCCGTCCTTTCTCGTTCATATAAACACCACTTAAAGGAAAATATACACGGCCACCAACAGCGCAGGGAAAGTGATGAGGGGGTGCCCACCTCCACTTTACACTGTTTTCAATTAAAGCGACAATACTGAGGGGAAACACAGGCGACACTGCAGAGACAAAGAGCCAGAAAACCAATCAAGGTGCATCTTAAAATGTGTGGCAGGAAGTCGGAGGCCTAAAAACTCCTGTGCACACTTAAAGTGTGCAATTAAAATCATGTATTATAAGACGAATATTTTTGTCACGTAGAAATAATTTGGATTAATGGTGTTAATTAAAACAAGAGTGAAATAATATATAAACACGACACCTTTTTATTTCAGAGTTGCTAATATGAAGACAAGATGAACCCACAGATTTAATTTTTGAAAAAAAATGAACTTTTTGCTTAAAACCGACTTCTCTCCACTTGTATCTTGTACATTATTTGGATACTTGTCTTTCACACTTTTAGTCCTACATGAAAAAACGAGAAGAATAAAATGAGAGAAAACTGTATGTCATTATAAATAAAATAATTCTGAAATTTAACCATTTGCACTAATATGGAACCAATCATTTGTAATTTGTAAAATCTCCTAGTCTCTGTTCATGAATTTAAATTTTTTAATCTTTAAAATGCATTCATTGATATTAAATAATAATGTTTTTTTTCTCTCCAGATTGTATCAGTTCAACAAAAACACGTTTTACTTTATATTATTAACTAAATTACTCCAATATTTAAGTTTTGCTTGCAAACCTGATCCAAGTTTCCTTGATCCAAGTTCAAGGCGAATGAACTCGGGGCCAGTTGATGGATCAGTTTGTCCCTGCGGCCCCTCGCTGACCCTCTGGCCCTCTCTCACCACCCAGGAGAGAAACTGGCTCATTTCTCCAACACGATGGTTTGCACAGAAAATTCAATCTATAATTTTTAACTCTAAAAACCTGCTTTGATTCGGGCCTCATCTTCTCCTCAGTCTGCCTCTGAGGCCAAATTAAATTACACTGACCGCTGCAGCAGCTGGATCTATAATCTAGCCGGGTGCATTGGACTAATTGGTGTGAATGAGCAATAATTTTGAAGTTAATCATGTCGGGAACCTGTTCAGATGATGTGGAACAATGCAGTCTTGTGTGTGGGAGAACACAACCTGAAATAGCCTCTGAAGATTTTAATGTGCCGTGATGAAACCAAACCTCAAAAAAGACGTCAGGAGGCCGAACTGAACCTACTTTAAATATTAAATCTGACAATAATAATAAGGTTGCAAGATAATTATATTTTTGACCTGTTGATGCACCAGAGTTGAAGCTGGCTGAAGGAATAATGCAGCCTCCAATAAGAAAACATTTACATGTGCATTCGTGCAGAATGTTGCAGGACTTGTAAAAAGGGGTCCAACATTGGTTTGAGTGCACTAAATAACGGTGAGACAGCCCGGAAAGCCTGTCAGGACTGTGCACTCTGCGGTGTACCTCCACCTAAGTGGCCGAGCATTCCTGAGGATGCAGCGCTGTCAAATATTTCACGATGGGACGTCATGGAAAAGTGCACGACTGAGATGGAGCAACAGGGAGGCTCTGACCTCGGGACTCGAGCCTCAGTAGTGACGAACATAATGCTGTTTGGAGCAACTGTTGCCTCTGGACGAGCAAAAAAATATTATATTCTGAATGTGCTGAAAAATAATTTTTGATGACGCAAGCACGTTATGATAATATCAGGACGCTTATTATTTCCTATTCATTACTGTGGCATCACTATTGAACATGAAGCTTCAATAAAATCTCACACAGTAATAATAAAAAAATATTTGATTTTGCAGCTTTCTTGGAAGAAGATTGAGTGGTGCGTCATCATCCAACACTGATGGTTTGCATAAACACTGGGTCTGAATGCGCAAAAAAACATACAGTACGAACGCCTATATATAACAAAGAAAGAATAACATGACAGAGAAAAAAAGAGCCCTAATGGAATGAAGTCATCAGTGGTAATTAAACGCAGTGGGCAGAGAGGGGACGGGGGCGCGCCTGGCCCTAGTGCGCGCTGGGTGGTCCGCTCCGCTGATAAATGTGTGGCCCTCACTCCAGGCGAGTGGCCGAGCAGGCACCAGTTAAAACAATACTTACATTCATTTATCCAGGGGTTTAAATCTCCTTCTAAAAAACCAACAGTGGCACGTCTGTCACCTTTGGGTTGACAATGAAAATCTGACAGTGAATTGTTTTCTCTTTCCTTCTGTGGCCTGGAACAAAAAAAAGGCAGCGGCTCGTGTTTTGGAGATGGACAGTTCCGGAAAACATCAATAAACCATTTCATTTTTCAGTCATATGTTGAAATTTTATTTAAATATGTTACATCAAAATGAGCTCATAAACATGCTGCCATGTTGTTTTAGAGGAAAAAATCTTAGAGGAGCTGCTGGTGACCTTTACGCACACGCACCAAAGTCTACAAACACTGTGGTTTAACGCACAAGGTAAAAAAAAAAAAAAAAAAAAGGCAAAAAAATATGCTCGTCGCTATTTTCTCCGGTGTTATTTTCCATTTTGTGAAACAGTCACTATGAGCATCCAGCAGAAACAGGAGCGCCGGCAGAGATCAGAAAGCTTAAGTGAAGCCACGGAGAGGCTGCAGGCTGCAGGCTGCAGCTATCGAGATGATCTCCAGGGAACAATAAGCAACCTACTGTCAACAGTTTTAGGTTATGGACTGATCGTCTTTCAGTAGCTCTCTCTCTCACACAGCTGCATAAAAGGCAGTAAAAAGGAACCAAAATTAAGCTTTTCGACTTTGGAAACGTAAACAGACAAACAGACTGGCGCGCGTCCTCTTTTGGATGAATTACAACTAAGTTAAAGTAAAAACATTCAGCGCAGTTTAAGGCATAATTTAGGCTCCGTTGTTCTAATTATCCTATAAGATAGTGTGTCACATAAAACAAACTAAACATGCCAGGTTTTCCATTGTGCCACCGAATTAAAGCGACCAGACTCCTGCTGCTATTGACGACTGAAACGTGTTAAATCCACTTTACCTTAATTCCTGGATAACTGGATGGCGAAGTTGTGGCAGTCGAGTCGAGCTCAAGTCCTTGTCCGAGTTTGTGCGCTCACAGTCCGGCTGAGCTTCACTCCTCCTGCGTCCCTGCGTAAATATTATGACTGCATTACACAAACAATATGCATGTGTAAAAAAAAAAAGACAAAGAGAAAAAAACCGTCCAGCATCTACACAGGTCGCTGCGGACAAACGGGCATATCGCATCAGATTGAGTATTAGCTGATCTAAACGGGGCTTTTGCTTGATTTTTTATTTAAAGAAGGCCAGAGAAAATGTTTACATTCTGCTGTATAAACATCCTGCCCATGTTCCTGTCTATCTTTTACAGAAATCAGGAGGGTGACTTGGAATATGAGGGGCATGTTCTCTGGGAAAAGGAGCTTTGAATACACTGAAAATGTTTTAAAAAATATTTCATGAGTTTAACAAGAAAGGAGGACATGAGCTGTCTGCCGTGCTGCTGCATCAACCATGACATGGAGAGATAATAATTGTACAAGAGAGTTGTGGAGATACAGTGTATATCACCATATGCTGTTAAAAATAATAATAAAAATCAAAATAAAATAAAGTCATATTAGATAACAAGGCAAGCAAAATCAGTGTCTAAAGGGCATAGCCAATATAGATACTGTGTGATCAGGTCATATAAGTCATCTAAAGCCACTATTCTATCATAAAATAGTATAAAGATTATTATGGGCTTTATGGGAGATATATTCCTTATTTCACTGAAAAGAAGGAGGCAAAAAAAACATTTCCCTGAAAAGTGAACGCACACAGATGTGCATGCTTACAGGCCACCACTGGAGTAGGAGGGAACTGGGCGGGTCCCAACATTAGGATGGCCAAGACATCCAGCTTCCAATGCGCTGATGGCAACAGATAAGTAAAAAGTGAGCTCCTCGGACGCACGACAACACACCAAGTGAAGTGGAAAGCGGCTCCTGTTCTGCTCCTTATCCCATTTCGGACCCTGCTACAAGGAGGTTCGGCTCCAGACTGCTGCAGGACTCGATCCACAGGAAGAGTTGAGAAGAGAGACTCGAGTTTGGTTCGTGCGTAAAGTTTGCGTAAAGCTGTTTTTGGGCTCTTCATGTCAGCGAATTAGTCACAACTTTGCAGTGTTTGTCGGCGGAAAGGTGGAAATCGACCTTTTTCCTTCGTCATCTCGAAGCCTAAATTGAACCAATGACGGCGGAGGTCCAGCAGCCCCCAGCGCAGACTCCTGCCCAGAGCAGCCCCATGTCGGCTCCGGAAAAGCCGCACGGACAGACGGCGGTGATGGAGACCGCCTCCTCCACCACCAAAACCAAGAAGACAAACGCAGGGATCCGCAGACCAGAGAAGCCCCCATACTCATACATAGCTCTAATAGTCATGGCCATCCAGAGCTCTCCCACCAAGCGCCTGACGCTCAGTGAGATCTACCAGTTCCTCCAGAGCCGCTTCCCGTTTTTCAGGGGCTCCTACCAGGGCTGGAAGAACTCGGTCCGCCACAACCTGTCCCTCAACGAGTGCTTCATCAAGCTGCCCAAGGGCCTCGGCCGGCCGGGCAAGGGCCACTACTGGACTATCGACCCGGCCAGCGAGTTCATGTTCGAGGAGGGCTCCTTCAGGAGGAGACCCCGGGGCTTCAGGCGCAAGTGCCAGGCGCTGAAGCCCATGTACAGCATGATGAACGGCCTGGGCTTCAACCACATCCCCGAGTCCTACAACTTCCAGGGCGGCGGCGGGGGCCTGTCCTGCCCGCCCAACAGCCTGTCGCTGGACAGCGGCATCGGGATGATGAATGGACACTTGGCAGGTAACATGGAGGGAATGGGTCTGTCCGGTCACACCATGTCACACTTGTCGACCAACAGTGGACATTCCTACATGGGGAGCTGTGCGGGATCCACCGGGAGCGATTACCCCCACCACGACAATTCCGCCTCCCCTCTGCTCACCAGCGGGGGAGTCATGGAGCCTCACCCCGTCTACTCGAGCTCGGCCTCGGCGTGGGCTCCTGCGCCCTCGGCCTCGCTAAACAACGGGGCCTCATACATCAAGCAGCAGCCTCTGTCTCCTTGTAATCCGGGGGCCAACCCGCTGCAGCCGAGCCTGCCCACACACTCACTAGACCAGTCGTACCTGCACCAGAACGGGCACAGTACTACAGATTTACAAGGTAAGATGAATGGTGATATTTACTGAGCTTCTTTTTTTTAAGTGCATTGATTTTTTTTTTATAAATAAAACTAAGACATAGGATGTATGCAAACAAATTACTGCATCGTCTGAATAATATTTTCTACTTGTTCGCAGATTTTAATGGTCAAATGCCAAATGTAGAATGGAAACAGTGAGCAGCCTCACATTACCTTATTTAAATATCTCCGGATTTATTTTCCAGCCGCTTATCTCACGAGCTTATCTCTGAAAGCAAATCCAGGCCATCAAGGAAAAAATTATGCAACTATAAGAAACCGTGTCTTTTCTCCCACATAAATTAAGCCTCTTCACTGTCCTGCTCCCAATTAAAGACGATGCATTAGTCTAAAATAAAACCCAGATATCAGAGGGGGGTTTCTCGCATGGGTTGAGTTTCTGGAAGTAGTAAAAAAAAGAAGTAAAAAAAAAAAGAGGGCAGGGAGAGTCTGCCAGGACAGTTTAGATCCGTGCCAATCTCCGGGCAAGAAAAACAAGCGGTCAGGACCAGGCTGCCTCGCCCCGGGCCCCGAGTCCTCCGGGACTGGCGTGCAAGAGGGCCACTGTCAATTAGCCCTGCAAGCCCACCTCCCCTATTCTGACAGTCTTAATCGTGCTTGTTAAATAGACTGCGGGTCTATGAGGAATACACACATATAGTTAGAGTTAAGGGAAAAAAACAGAGTGAATCAACAGATTAAATACAGAATTTAGCTTGACTTGTTATTAAAGATTTTTGAGAAATTATTCACTATAGAGCCTCTTTTTTCTTTTTTTTACAAAAATGGTAGCTATGTATTATTATTATTATTATTATTATTATTATTATTATTATTATTATTATCATCATTATTNATTATTATTATTATTATTATTATTATTATTATTATTATTATTATTATCATTATTATTATTATTATCATTATTACTATTATTATATCACTTTTTTTATTATTGCACATAGATCCAGAAAGTGTTGCCTTCTCCGAGAAGAAATGTCCTTAATGGACAATTGGCAGCTGTTTAAGAAAGTGTTTATATAATTGTCATAATCATCTTATTATTTGTATATATTTTTTTCTAACATCCATAGAAATTGTCAGTCTTATTATAACCTTCTTGTGACGTCACACAAATGCATTGGTTCTGATGCGTATTTTTCCATTTCTCATCCATTTTCATAATCTTCTTCTCCTTCTTTTTTTTGTTTGCAGGTATTCCTCGGTACCATTCCCAGTCTCCGAGCATGTGTGACCGAAAGGAGTTCGTGTTCTCCTTCAACGCCATGACCTCCTCGGCGATGCACTCACCCAGCAGCGGCTCCTACTACCACCACCAGCAGGTCGCCTACCAGGACATCAAGCCCTGTGTCATGTGATGCCTCCTGCGGACCAGCTGCAGACCAGAGGCCGGTGTCACAGCCTGGAGTCACGAGAGCAAAACAGTAAATAACCACTGAGAGACAGAGAGGCCTGGCCCGGCTCTGGAAAGTAGAGAGGACTACTTTTCTGTACTGTTTCACGCACCAGCGACAAAGCCACGGAGACAGGCCAATCACAAAGCAACCACATAATAATAATATATAATAATACAAACTTTCTCATGCACCAACATCGACCTGCAGGGTAGATACTGGCTGCATGACACCCTGCTGCTGTTTGGTACTTAGTCCTGCAGAGCGGATGACTACCACTTCACACTTTGGTTCATGTTTATTCTTCTTGTTAAAATAGGCCAATGTATAAAAAAAAAAAAAAAAAAAGAAAGAAAGAAAAAAAATATGCACACATTCAATTTTCCCCATCTGAACTTTTTCCTTTTTTTTCTTTGACAAATTAGACTGAGGCTCTTTTTTTTTCTTAAATTTTTTGGACGTTCATACCAGTGTTTAAATTTCAAAATGAACAATTGTGGACATCACATAACATATATTTGTCCATATATACTGTATAAAAAGATGAAGGCACTTTTTGAATAGCCTATAAGCGCAAGTTTTTATTTATTCTGTAGGCCTACATATTTTAATTTCAGGCGAATTGGCCAAGGGGGTATACTGTATGCTTTATTGGCAATATTTGTCAGAACGCTTGTTATTTGTTTTAAAATGAAAATTGAGGATATATTCTAAGCACTGTTATGTCGTTTGTGTTAGATATACGTAGATCATTACTTTCAGCACTGTATACTTATATATTGTTAGGAAAATTAGCAAGGGTCCATGAGTGAAGGCTGAATTTTAGGCTATATCACAACAAATCATTTGTAAGAAATAAAATATATCTGTTGGGCTGTTTGAGCCTAAATCCACAAAAAAGAATATCAAGACATATTTCTATTTCATCACACACCCATGACACATGGGACTTTTTTGGGACACTGCAAACAGATTTCTCTCTACATCTTAGACTGGTAAATATTATTACACAATCAAGCCAAAATCAGCAGTAAAAATGCTTCAAGAGTGATTTCTGCTTTTTCCTGAAATATCACAATATTTATAATAATTCAGCAGGATTCTTACATAAATGTACAGGCTGGCAAATAATTAATCAATCTATCTAATAAGGAGAGTAAAGCGACCTCATGTGGGTTTAACCTACTAAATATTTGGTGATAGTGAAGCCAAAAATAAAAGATAAAATTAAATAATAAAATAAAAGCACTCCCACACGACAGCACTACAGTAGTACTGCAGAAAATGTAATAGAAATATCAGGGTGGTGTCTTGTTGTAGCACAGTTCATGACTGAGGTCAAAGTCTGGCATTAACCAACCAGCCTGTATTCACCTGGCAGGAGCAGGTCATGTCTGTTTTTCTAAACTGCCATAAGTGAACAAATCAGATTTCCCACAAAATAATGATTAACTGATTAGAGATTTTAGATAAAAGATTTAAAAAATCAGTGCCCTCTGTGTAACGAGAGTGGACGCAGCAATTAAGGTGTAAGAAATCTGTGATGTTGAAAATAATAACAGGTGCTCCTAATGTAGGGCAGCGATCTATTTTATGAGCGTCCACATACTGTACTGCACACCTCTTTTAAGTTAGATAAAGTAAGTTGTAAGTGAGTAAGTGAGTTGTAATTTAAGAGCTATTCTTGTTCATTTTTTTTCCTAAGTAATGCTATTGAGGCGTGTGCACACACATACGTCTGTACTTCAGGCTGTAAACATGCTGTGTTTTACTTGTGTAGCTTTGAAATCTCACAACATGACCACTGACTGAACCCCAGTAAAATGAGCACACCATCAAGCGCAGGGATAAGAAGGCTCAACAGCAGTGCAACAGCACATTAACAAACTGATGACATTTGCTGAGGTTCACTGCTCTGGCGGGGCAGAGGGAGTGAGATGGGGCTCCACAGCTGTTCCCCCGGCCAGGCCTGGATGACAGCTCCATAAAAAGCCAGAGGCCTGTTCTGTGCAGACAGACGTGCTGTGTGCTTGTGTCTCAATTACAATCAAGACTTCAGTGAAAACAGGACACTTGTCTGGTGCTGCAGACTGACGCAAAATGGATCAGTTATCAGGTAATAGTCGAAACATAACATGACAGGGCACATCGGGTGCTTCAGTCTGGGTGAGTGGTGTATGAATCTCTCAGTAGACAGATTGAGTTTATCTCTTGTTCCGTTGTTCCAACCAACCATGAACTTCAGCCAAAATGATGTGCTACCTGTCAAAAATATACTAACTGGATGCATAATCCAAAATTTGCCCAAACTGTTGCAACCGTTAAAACAATTTCAAGTTAAAAAATGGACCAGTAAATTATTTGTTTTGTATTTGTGTGAGATCCATCATCAGTCCTGTCAATGGTCTGAGATGTCAGGCTTAACTTTAACTTAAATAACTGTCTCTTCGGTAGAACAATTTATGTTATTCAGCAAGAACAGTTTGTTACAAGTGGACTACAAAAATGTAGAAGCTGGTGTTTTTTTTTTTTTAAAGTTTGCAGTTTGATCTCCAAAAAGCGCAATAGTGTAATTTTGTAAATGCAAAGCAATGTGAAGATGAACAATCCATCAAATAGTCCAACTCAAAGTAGGATACCTCACAGTTTTGTTTTAAAAAAAAAAAAAAAGACACTGAACCAGAACCAGTACAGTCAAACACTTTAGTAGAGAACGTTATAATATGTTTCAAACAGATGCATTAACACCACATCAGTTCAGAGGCTGGCCTAATACTCAAGCTGGCCCAACCAGACCGCATACAATGAATATGTAATTGTTTCTCAATAAATAGGTACAAATATCACTGTTTAAATATACAACGTCTATTTTCAAAATATTCTGAAAAGACCTAAACAAGTGGAAATCAAAAGCGTAGCTCCAACGGGGCTTCATTAAAATAGGTTCAGATGTTATAATCTGTATCCAGATCCTTAGTTAAAATACACTGATGGACAATCACGCTCATTTTCAGAAAATGCCTAAATCCTGGGTCCTGGGCTCGAATTGTCATTTGAGTCCAAATCATCATGACTAAATTATGGCTATTTAAATTAATTTTACTGCTGTTACTCTGTAAACAAAATGGTCCAACAATTTGCTAATATTTTCATGTCCTCTAAATTTGGTTGAACATGCACACTACGCTCAAGTTTTATGAGAAATAATTTTTTTTTTTTTTACAGATTTTGTGAAGTTTGGATAAAATTTGTAGAAGTGGTAAAAAAAAATATGTTTAGCAAAAAACTAGTCTGTTGTGGTCAAACATTGGTGTGGCCTAAAGGTAAACCAGGGAATTTATAATTGTACTACTAGGTTTCATGGCTCAGGACTCATTAGAATTGTATGAACTGATTAAATGACCACATGGTGGCGTTATCTGCAACACAACTTGACCAGTTCTTCTTTGGCCCATCTTTGGCCCATTTTCCGAGATAAGCAAACCAACAGGTCTGAAAACCTGACCTTCTTGGACGAGGTAATACTGACAGCTGGTTGTAAAAATAAAGCTTACTTAACACTTCTATTTTTAAAATTCACTCAACTCTTATATTTTAACAAACTCTATCTCTAAGATTTGCACCCAAAAAAAACACCTTCAAAGAGTGACTGTCCTCGGGACACACAGACCTGTAGGTGTGCGTGTGAATAAACAAGGCACAATAGATGTATGGTTAATTATTATGAGATGATATGTACAAATCACTTCCCTAGTGAAATGCTTTAGGATGCTGGAATTCAGCGACTGCATAATTTAAATATTTTGTTAAGCTCATTAGCTGTCACTTTAGATGTCTAAGGTTCATGTAACTGAGGTCAACTCGCAATAAATCCAGAAATATTAAAAAACAAACTAAACTCTTCTTAAGGCATTTAATAATATTTAGCATATTGCTGTTGCTGTTACTGCTGAGTCATTTCATTGCTGTCACTCTTAGTATCTGGTGCTGTTTTAGTTTTCAGAGTGGTTGATGGTCTTGGTCTCCTACTGGACTGTCCGGACCTCCTGCCTCCCCGCTGGCTCTTGGCCAGCTCAGCCTGCAGACTGTGACCATTCAGACGAAGATCCTGCAGAGCCCCCAGTGCCTGCTCTGCAGCCTGAGGGTCACTGTAGTCCAAGAAGGCCCTGTGTTGAGCTCCCTGCCAGGTGAGCCTCAGTGGGGTGGCCTCCCTCTCTCTGAGGGCAGTTTTCAGCTCACTGACACGCAGCCCGGCAGGGATGCCCCCCAGGTAAACTGTGGTCACATTCAGAGGGAGCTTACGCTGAGACATGACTTCACTTACACCCTCCTCTGGGCCCTTCTCCTTCATGCTGCCTCCTCTTCTTCCCTTTCCTCTCTCGCTGATGTCTCCCTCTTTACCACCCCCTCCATCTCCTCTGCTTTCTTTCCTCACTCTAGCTGGCCGCTGTCTGGCTTTGGGTTCTGACTGCACTGTTTCCTCCTGTTTGTATTCTCTCTCAGCATCCTGCTGTGTGTTCTGCCTTGGCCTCCGTCTGGTTTGTCTTCTGGGTTGACCGCTCTGCAGCCCGGGCTCTGCTGCAACAGGCGCCGCCCCCAGTGTTACATCCTTTCCAGCCTGCTCCTCCAGAGCACGCAGCTTCTTCAGGATGGGGATCCTCTCCAGCTTTTCTGTGTCCAGCTAAAGACACAAAACCAGACAGGCTCAGTAAGGTTGGGGGGGGGGGGGGGTCCACACACAGCAAACAAATAGTCCTGCTCTGAGCCAGTGTACCATACCTGCGGATGAGTCCAATTAATAATAAAGTGAGAGCTGACAAATTAACTGGTATTATTCCATCCTGGTCACAGCCCATGCTATAGTAATGACTCTCTTTAAAGAAGCAGGACATTTCACTTCCCAAGCAGTTAAAAATAAAGACTGCTCTCTTGATTTGTTGGGACTTTAAGTGTCTTGGCAGCCTTTGATGCTGACCAGTCCTGTAAAGGATATACGGGGCTATTGTTTTTACACTGGCCTGTTTGACCCGTCGTTCCCCTGCCCCTGCAGAGCCAAGCTGGCTGGGCAGAGGAGCCTTTGATGATCAGACATGGCCTTCCTGCCAGTGAGGTCACCGGGTCCTGTTTACTTACAAGCGTGTCTTAAGGAACCAAGAGGTTACACACAAACTCTCCATATCTTAAGAATAATATCTTTATCATGTCTAATTAAAGACAAATTATCAGGTGGAAAAACACACCACATCTCTCTGCCAGTGTCAGCACAGTTTAAGGTTCAGACGCATACTAAAATATGTACAGAAGACAAAGTGTGATTTAAATTATATATGTACAGTTAATTATTTTTGCTTTGTTGGCTGTGTGTTCGCAATGTTTTTCAGTATTTTGTCTTTGTAGCTGGTTGTTGTGTGTCCAAGGAGTATGGACATGAACTGTATATAGTGTATATAAAAAATTAAATGCCAAGTCATTTTATTATTAAAAATACCGATTAAAGGAGTGAACAGAAAATAAGACAACAAGAGTACAGAAGTACAAAAACATTAATGACTCCTCTGATGAGGTGTGATGTCATTAAACGTCCACTAGAGGGCAGTGTCCAAGAACAGATACACTTTAAAAACGAAATGACAATGGCACAGAATTGTTCTCATTAAGTTGTTCAAATTCTAGGTAGGCTGTGATTCTGTAAAGATGACCTTATTTTGACATTGCTTTTTATCTCAATAAGTGGTGAAAGTTAAACCATTGCATTATATTCAAAATACATATTTCCAGAGTTTGAAGTAGACCCCTCTGCCTCCATACTGTTTCACATCATGCAAAAACCATTGCATAAGAACTGAATCACTGATGGCTTGCTTTAAATAAAGCTATTTTTTAAATGCTTGTGGTGATGCTTCTTATCATTTTCCCCTTTTTTGATGCAGTATTTTTAAATATGTATTTTTGAAACAGCCTTAAAAGTGACTTACTGTATGATGGAGCACAGAAAAATCTTGTAATTTACCTTAGTCCAGATGATTCCCTGTGGTTTTGGCAGCTGACAATTTGTTTTAATAACTCTGGTAGGTGTGAGAATGTAGTCCACAGTCAGGTCATGACTTTCTATTAACGTCTCCGGAATGTCCATGACCTGAAAACACAAATACCCCAATAAGCACTGAAACAAGTCATAATCATGCATTTGATCAAATGAATTTATTTATTACGTATTATTTTTTTTTGATAAATTTAGTCCAGATAGCTTTAAAAAAAATATGTCTCATGCATTGAACAATATAAAGAATATAATCAACTTCCATGACACATTCTCTGATCATAAGACAATTACGAAGTAGAATAAGTAAACAAACCTGGCAGTCATGGACAACAGTAACCACCACAGTAGACTCGTTCACAGCACCCATTGCAGCCATCATGCCATACTCCAAGTCAGCAAAGCCCTCTCCTTTTCCAATCCGCAGGCCTGCAGGAGAAGACAGGAGCCAAAACAACTTCTTTAAAAGGCAGGTTTTATATTATATGATACAGAGAATAACAGTCTACACTCAATCTTAGATGTGGCATTTTCTTGCTTGGACTGTATCACAGATCTCAGAAATAACCAGCATCTGCATCACATCTAGCATTTTTAAAAAATACTCAAAAAAAGAGATTTTCAATCTAAAAACTGTACTGAATTATAACACACTGACATACATGTCGAGGGCGGCTGTAGTAATGTTTTCAATTGAGAAAAATAACTTGATTAAATGTAGACTGATGGGAACATGGATGAACCCTGCGCAACAAACGCTTTATGAGAACCATATGGCATTGTACACTTAGAGCCATTTGGAAATGTATGCATTATTGTAAACATGTCTGTTACAGCACAGCACTGCATCAGTTATGTCAGGCATTTTGAAAATGAGGATCAAAATGCATTGTGAGTGATGAGACAATTTACATGGAGGGCAGAACACAGCAGAACCCACAAGAAGTGAAATGGATCTGATTATGCACATCTGCCCCTCCTTTCTCATTTCTGTTCTTCAGATCTGTCTGACAGGGTGTGCTGGTGCCTCCGTGGGCTAGAAACGCATGCAATGATCACAACACAATATATATTATGACCTTTGTCACATGACATGTCCTTTCAATCTCCTGTCTTTTTCCACAGTGTAATTAACAACCCTTATAAGATATAATTTCTTATCTTCAAAGTACTGGTTTAGCAGAGTCAGTTTCTCATCACAGATTGTGAGTCTTTGGTCACAAAGTCAAATTTTGTGAGACGCTGTGATGTTCATCACACAACACAATACATCAGTATAGGATAGAATAACATACTGATGATTTTGCTGCCCCCAGAGTCTTAACAGTCTTTAGAAGGTAAACTTACATCAGTTAAATTAAAAGTCTGTTGTAATCCGCTTTTGGTTGGATTGGATATATTTTACTTTAATTGGTCTTGGGCTCACATCACATCTACCATATTTATAACACACCATAAAGCTCCATGAATAAACAGACAAATTATTAGGCATACAGTATGTTTATACCAATTTATCATCTTTTCATTGAGACAAAGTTGCAATATCTTTAAGCCAGTACCTAATTGAAATGGGTGACATAATGAATGATTGGTGGAAATGCAAACTAACCTTTCTCTGACACCGCCACAGAGCCAACCACCACCAGGTCCACCTTCACCTTCGCATCCAGGCCAACAGGCACACTGAAGTCTTTCACACCCTGAAGGAAGAGGTTCAGAAGACAGGGAGAGAGGAAGAATAAGAATAGGTTAATTATTTGGAGCTTTATGAATCATATTGAAGTTCTGATTGAAAATGTTAATGAAAACATGCCAAATCAGTAAGTTGAAACCTGAGAGGAGGAACATATGCGTAGCTGTTCCTTGGTGGCTCCCTGGGGAGGAGTAATTCTATTGAAAAGACCAACGCGAAGACGAGGAGTTGGGACCAATAAAGATTTCCGTGCCTGAGAAGATAAGCCCAAAATTAGCCATAGACTTTTTATTTGTAGGTATTTAACATCCATACAGATTAATGCTGAAACAGTAGAAATTCAGTGAGTGATGCTGAAGAAAACCAATACAGCATTATTTAGATTCAAATGCAGCAGATACAAAGTACTGATGTGCCTGAAATGAGGATGTAATACAGAAAAATACAATCTTATCCAGCCAGTTATCGAGTCTAATAGAGAATTTGTAATCCCTCTCAAATAATTCTTCTGAATTTCTGACAATTTGTAATTTAAACCAACACACATAACAAAGGTTACAAAACACATAATGCAGTAAATATACTTCTGTAATACAGCCTGAGGCACTCTGGTTCTGGGTGTTTTTTCCACCATGTAGTGCTACCTGTAGCACTGCCAGCCGGGCACCCTCCAGAGGTTTATCGGGATCCACCTTCACCTCAGTTGTCTGGGTGAACACCTGCAGCTCAGACACCCGGCCACAGGCTGTGAAAGCACCCTGGTAGAAAGGAGAGGAGGGCATAAAGTTTTTTTTTTAATTAACAAATGAACTTACTTCAAGAATGACAAAGCGTGCCTGCTGCTGGGGTCTGTCTGGGTTTACTTTGACTGTCTGGCTGGACTTGAACTCCTGCAGGTCTGCAAGCCTGTTGCATGCTTGAATTGCGCCCTGGCCAGTGAGTTCATGGTAAAAGAAGCGCACACATGCACAGGACAGGACAGTCATTAATCATTCAAAATTCAAGAGCATCACTCAAGAGCTGCCATGCAAACCCAATACCCTGGTGTAATTACTGGATCAATGATTTTACTAAACAGGCACTTACCTCCTTAAACAACCAGTACACACATTTATGTAAGGTGTATGTAAGTTTCCATCACTGTCAGTTAGTAAAGATTGCATATTGTGTTCATTTATATACTGGAATTATAAAACTGAGCACTGTGAAAGAAAGAAGCCTTCATATTATTTTTAATGGAAAAACCGAATATTAAACCAGATCACCCTGATTTTAAAGTATCAATCAAGACCTCCATAATCTTTATTAGTTAATATATCTAGTTTTCAAGTCTGTGTTGTTATAATTAGTTTGTTTTAGTAAGTAGTATCTACTCATACTTGTAATACATACTGTCACCACTGTTACTGTCCTGTGCACACGTGGCCCCTTGTTAACAAGTCAGATGGAGTGAACCTGCCCCTATTAATAAAACTTGAATGAATGAAAAACTGATCACTGAATTGAGTCTAACAGCCTTCACAACAATGTCATCACTGAATATTAGAGTTTTACGCTTTAATTACCAATGACTTTCATTTGGCTCACAAATACCAACACTGGGATTTTCTCCTCCAGTTAATTAGCTTTAACCTGCCTTGAAGTTTGGGATTCTGTTGTGAACAGGTCTTGGGAAATTGGCCAGATTATTTTCCTCGATGTAATCCCAAACTTTCTGACGAATGTCCCATTTCGAGGCTCCTGGAGAGAAAACAGAAAAAGATTTGTGACGAAGTGAAGCGAGACCAATCAGCATTAGCCAAACAGCCAAACATTTACAGCAGCAACTTCGCATTAGCATGTTCGTTTTTAACAACAAAACAAGCGTCTCTGACATTCAACTTACCGGGATTTATTACTATAACAGGCTCCATCTTGTTATTGACGATAGAAACGAGTCTCTTCTACAACAGTCAGTTTTTCTCCACGCAGTTAAATCCTACATGTGGGCTGTGAAACACAATACTACAGAACAGCTGCCTGTCAGTGTTTATCATTTCTACGGACGCTCAGGAGGCCCAATCTTAACCGAGCGAGAAACAGGACGCGCCTCATTGTGAAGGGCCTGAAAGTCTCAACGAAGTAAAAGGTAATGTACTTAATAAATATTACTTTTTTTTTTAAATTTCACTGAATTTTTTGTAAGTTTATGTGTTCAGCACCTTTCAAGAACAAAATAATTCAAAGTGGTTTATATTTGATATAAATAGGCAGAAGAGTAGAATTATTATTATTAAAAAAATGTTTTAAAAAATAAATAAATGAATAAAAAAATGAGGCCTTCTTGTAATATAAACACATTCAAACTCAAAATATAGTGCTGTAGACCTACTCAAGTGTGCAAAAGTGACATTGCTTCTTTCCACATACAGCTACAACATAAAATACACACAAGTTAATTTATCCAAAAATGTAACTAATTTTTCATAATGAGTAGATTCACTTTCAATTATTTGCTTGCAATTATAGTTTAAAGTTATTTTTGAATGCGGGACTTTTACTTGTGATCTTTACTTGCAGTTTATTTTAACATTTTTACCTCTACTTAAAGAATAAAATTACCAACTTCATATGTACAGAAAATTGGAAACTTTTCACATTGCATATTAAAACACAAGCAGGGGTTTGAATGTCTCAAGGCTGAAACCAACTTATAATAGTTTTTTGAAACTATTGAAACAGTCAAATAGTATTCTGCTGGTCAAACCTAAATTAAGCAGGAATGTATTATGAGCAAGGTTTTGTGTTTAATTCAGGCATCTGAAGAGATTATATGAGATTATAGAAGATGGCATGGGAAAGTTCAAGACAGAGTTCGATGAAGCCTTCTTGAGAATGAAGATGATTATAACTATAAGAAGAGGATGGCTCAGTGTCATCGGTGAGGAAGGACTGATTTTAGCAACTGTTGTAAAGTAGAAAACCAGTACGATGATGTTATGATTCAGTGATTGCCTTGCATGGCAACTGGTGGTCTTGAATGACGGTATAATTGTTGGTCGGTGGTTGTCAGTGATGACAGTGAGGTCTTGCAAGGGACAGGAAAAGAAAACAATTAATAACTGTATTTGTAAATGTGTGTGCAGAAAAAATCAGATGACCCGTACTTGAAGGTGAGGTGCATGCTCAGTGTGACTGTTATTGAAGAGGATTTAATGTAAAGATGAGGGGTAAGAGGACTGGACTCAGAGGAGCTCCAGTGGAGAAGATTCAGGCTCCACACATGATAGCATTCCTGTAAAGCGAAGTCTGAAAATTTAAAGTCGCAGTGGTTCTCTCAAATACTTTTCAAAGCTTTGTCATTCACTCATTATGTATTGTTCTTCAGTCTTTCAGGAACAACCTTATGGTGAAAGCAGAGAAAATTTGAGTCCATCCTCATGTTTTTATGCTCAGTACATCTGGACTTGTAGATTAATGTGTATACTAGCCAGTATACACATTAATTTATTGCATTTAGAAAATACAATTTAGAAATTCCTGCTCCAGATGTGTTCAGTACCTCACTTGTGTGGTCGCTTTGTTTAAAGGTGTCAGTTAGACAAATGAAACTGAAGGAGAAAGGAGGAGCACAGCGGCTGAAAACATTATAATGCTGCTCAAAGGCTACAACAGCTTAATGGCGCCTCTGTAGAAACACTGTCGTCCAAGTACTGGTTTTGTTTGCTGAGGTTTCATCTAAATTTAAGATATTTTTATTCACCAGGGTCACCAAGATACAGTATGTACACATTCAGACACAAACACATTTCTGTCTCTTCTTTAAACTGTGCTAACACAGATTCTTAAATTTCACTGTAATTCAGCTACACTGGAGCGGCACTTGCAGACTTTTAGGTATCATGTGCTGTTCATTCCAGTTATAGAGAATTACTATAAAAATATAATGTCCACCCACTCTGTATATTTTCAACCATCTTTGACTGAGACCTCCATGATCTGCATCTTCCCATGAATTGTTCAGGAAGTCTACAGGTATTAGTTGTCAATATTTACATCATGACGTGTGTATAATCTGGACACTGCATTCCCAAAGTCCCATGAAAGAAACCAATCTCCACACAGTGTACTTTACCTCCCTGAACTCACCACATGAAACCTCTGCATATGAGACCTCATGGTGCTTGAGTCATGTTTCCCACAACCGTACTGGTCAGGACTGCAGTGAAATTCTAGTGGATGGTTGTGTTTGTGGCAGTTTTGAAGTAGTTACAGATGGTCTGAAATATTCCAGTGAAGACAGAAGGCTTGGAGAGCAAGAACTGTTTGACAGCTTTCCCTGGTAATGAGAAAACGAGGAGAGTCCTCCCCTGCCGGTAAGCACTCTTCTATACAAGGAGCTATGAGAAGGAATGACACGAGGCGGAAAAACCCCCACTGTGAACGTATAAGGATCTAACAAAAACGCTTTAATACATAACTGTCATATCTGTATTTAACTGAATAAAAAGTGAATTTAACTTACAATCCAGCATTTACAAAAACATAGAGAATATACTGTAACTTTTATTTGGATAACACTCTAGAAAAAAAAACAGAATGTCAAAAGTGTCCAAAACTCTAGTAACTAAATTACATTTATATAGAATAAGAACATTTTTTAATTATAGTGGAAATGAGCCAACATGCACAATACCTGGATCCCAAAACTGAGGCAGCTAAATGGAATTCAGCCTTCACTAATTATATTTTCACCTTTGCTTTTCCTGCTCTACTCAAAATGTCTGCTGTAGAGGTCCACAATTAAATTCTAAAATGTACAAGGGACAAATGTTAAATTAAAATGTTAAATGGAAATGAAATATTGCTGCATTCTGAACAATATCCTAATGTGACATATAGACAACACATTAAATTACAGCGTGTAAAGTTAAAGTGTAATATAATATGGTTGTACTGATAAATACCTATTGTGATAGCATGCAAACATTTGAAAGCAGCAATAAACACAACACATATCTGAATCCAAAAGAAATGTCATTAGTTTAGCAGGTATTTGATCATAAACCCAAGTATTGAGCACATTAAAATGTCGTTCAAAAAAGTTGAGGGATCACCAAACTGATTAATTCAGACACACTAAAGTCTGTATCAAATTTAGTAACAGTTCATCTAATAGTTGTTGAGACATTTTAGTTAAAACATTAACTTAATGGCGGCGCTTGACGAAAAGTCAGAATCACCAGTGTCAGGATTCATTCTCTGCGCATCATTTATACCAAACTTTATGACCCATGGTTACACACACACACACAAAAACATACACTCACAAAAATGTCGTCAGTGTGGAAAAGTTCTTTCACATACCACTTCTGTGCAACAGAACATAAACAGAAATCTGGTGGCCAAGCCCATTGTGCAGAACACAGAAGTAAACAAGTTCAACTGCTGTGTTCTCTGAACGATTTTACAGACGTGTCTTTCTCAAAGACTGAGACACAGTTTATGTCAGGTCACGCAGGTCCGTTACCACTCAGTGTTCAGCCGAGACAAAAGAGATAAAACCAATTTAAGTAATGTATGATAGATAGATAGATCAATAAATTAATAAAAAAAATTGTCTTTGTTGTCTACTGAGACCTATCTGATTTTCCCTTCTGGTGACTTACAAAGATTAGCTGAATTTAGTCTCTACACTACAGCAATTACTTGGAGTCAATTGATATTTTTTTCTCACTAAAATGTATTAAACTACTAAGTTACTCTTTGTTTTCTTGTACAGCATCTTTTCATAGATTCTACACAGAAGTAGATGGAGGATGTGAGCCCACCCTGTTGATCATGGTATAGTTGGTGGTTTCAGTATAATCCCAGATCCCAACACTAGAGGGCGAGCTCTACCTACACATCCCCCTTCAGCAGAGAGGAGCACCATTTCCTGTTTTCTAAAAGGTAAGAGGTTCAGATTTCCATCCAATTCTATAATAGGTGTATTTATTATTTGTCATGACTTTTTGGAATTGGTCACAGAGAGGTAAGTCCTTAAACCTTGTTTGATTGTCATACATCTCTGTTAATCATCTGTCTTGCCTGAGCTGCTGTGTGTATTTGACATGGACTGACCCATCACCAGGTTAAACTTCAAGTATATCCACAAATTGTTATGTCAAATCCATGCACATAAACACGGGGATACTCATTCCCCCCCCCCCCCCCCCTTCCCCTCCAGTGGTCCATAAACCTCCATGACACCCCATTATCTCCCTCCAGTCTGGGCAGCCTGCCAGCTATACCCTCCCTCCCTCTCTCTCCCTCTCTTTCTGCCTGGATCTCTCTCTGTGTATTCTGTACATACCAAGCCAAGCCTCACAATGCTGCGTTCACTAAACCAAGTGGCTCAGAAATGTGCAGTGATGTCGCTGTTCCCAGACCTCCCTCTCTGCTCTGGACTCGCTCTGTGAGGCAGTGCGGAGCTCACACAGCTCTGATTGCACCTGTTTGGGAAATCTAGAACGAGGGAGGACAAAAAAGAAGGAGGAGCAGAGTGTTTGGAGGGCTGAGGTCTTGCTGTGTTTACCCATCCCACCCCACTCTCTCTCTCATATGCACACACACACACACACACACACAGGCACACTCACCCCTCGCCTCTCCCTTCTTCCCTCCCTGTTTGTCTGCGATGCTGGTGTGGTGAACAGCAGGACACTCTCGGCTGAGCTGCATGGAGGCACAGGGAGGGGCAGGGAGCCCAGGTAAGAGCCATTTTCTATTCTTTTCTTTGTGCCACAGCTTTTGAGCATGGTGTGTGTGTCTTTGTCTGTTGAACGACTTGTGCTCTGAATAGCAAGTGTCTTTCTTAAAACAGCATGTTCAAGGTTTTTCTAATTGAATGAACACTTTCTAAATAGTGGGGCTGAATAGTATTAGTAGGAGTCACTACGTTTTTCTGATTGTCTAGTCAAGAGTTTGTCACTGATAGGTTTAAATGTAGCAGTGCACTGTTACCTCTATCTTTAATCATTTTCCTCATCTAGGACCCAGCTGTGGTGGGTTCATCTCTACATCCAAGCTTCATGCTTTTATTGCCGAGGCAGTGCAGGTCTTTTTATATGCACACACTAGAGGTCAATCACACAAAAGCTGGACTGATGAAACACAAATTGCAGTACAATAGTGGATGCCTTTGTGCACAGGCCGTCCAGAGAAGCATGAACTGTGTGTTGCACTGCACAATGCCACTATTGCACTGTAACATTCACTAAACATTCACTGATCATTTAACTACATTTATCTACAGTGTAGGTTGAGTATTGTAAATGAAATTAAATGAAGTGCCCATGTAGAACATTAGCTTTGAGAGAGAACATGGTGTGCATCTCATAATGTACAAATAGAAGCAAAGCAGCAGAAGAGTACTTTATCTGTTCGTATATTACATTAGCTGTCTCTGAACCTATATTCAACTGCTATAAAAAATATTGCTTTATTACTCTATTGTTCCTTGGACAGAAACAATGTCTCTGCAGTGGTTATAAGTTGAAATTTCAGGTCAAATTTTTTTTTTTTGGCTTATCTCTTGCCATGGCTTTGTTCCACTTATGATTGTTTGCTGTATCTGAGCACTACATGTTCATGCTGAATTACCTGCCCATGACAAATTGGGATATAATTTGTTTATTATAATGAGATTGTGTTAGAGGGAACATCATAATTATGATGTGTCCCAGGACAGAGTTACGAAGTGTGACTTCTGGATAACAATTAACAGCATAACATTACCAGGACTACTTATTAGGATTAGAATAAATATTGGTAGAAAATGTACCAAAACCATCTGTTTTTACAAAAGTGTGTATAGAGATCCCCATTGCAGAGTATATTGTGAAATATAAAAGGTATTACTATAAAGTGGAGAAGACAATCAGAGCAATCAGGGAGCAAATTGACCTGGCGAAAAGGGTGTTGGGGTGTTAATTCCTACTGCCTGTGCTACGAACGAGGATTGATTTATTGAACTGAGACACTGAGTTTGATTCAACTTTTGGCAAATGTGCATCATTCTCATCCTCCCTCTCCTCTTTTCTCTCCATCTACCTGCCTGTCTGCCTGTCTCGGTGTGTAGCCCATTCATCGACAGTCCCAGCTGCCAGCTGGAGACCGGGTCAGCCACTGCCTGAAAAGACCACATTTCTGATAACTGACTGCCTTTTTACCAGCAGTAACTTACATTCTTGTTTTTTCCTCCGGTTTCTTCTCAGCCGTATCAGCAGGTGGTGGCTCGATCAGGCCATCTGTGTAAACATGTCCTCCTTTACATGCAGATAATACTGTGACTTTCTTGAGAGCTCTTTTTTTCTGTTACAGATTAAGATCCAGACTCATCTTCCATCAAAATATTAAAACATTTGGGCATACACATATGAGCACACGAAACATGGGCATACTGAATATTTAGTACCAGTGTAGCTACAGAGAGATCCTGAGAGATTCTTGTTGTCTTTATGCCTTGATCAGAACTTGTATCTGTGGTCTAAAACATTTCCTTTGAGAACACAAATAGCTATTTATCATGGAAAATGTGTTTTTAATGAATGCACTGCAACTCCAACAACCCTCATGATGACATTATCCTTAAGGGGGAAAGTGATTTTGGGGTTAATAGATAAAAAATTAGAGCTGGGAAGGATGAATGCAGGGATGATAAACTGTGTCAAAGCAATGGCAGAATGGTCAGAAACAGTAATCCAGTGTTTGCTAAAGAAGGTGATGGAAATGGAAACCAAAGCCTCTGGACAGTCTAAAATTGAACAAACATTTTATTATAGCAGAGGAGGTAATGCTATTGTCTTTCAGTGTGTGTGGCTCCTTGCTAGGAAAATCAATCAATAGCAGAGCAACGAACAAACGCTTCTCAGGGTGAACTCCGAATCCATAATTTTCTGGCTTTGGCCTCGTCTGTAACACATTCTCCATCGGAAATGAGAAAATCAACTGTCTAGGAACATACTGGAAGTAGAAATGGCCTCAGCAACCATCTGGTGAGGCCCATCAGGAAGCTGCTATACTCCCACACTACTTTCTATGAACTCTGCATCATTATCATATAAAAGACCATACTGATTTCATTTTTACTAACTGTTGCTCCGTACACATCGATGACTATTTTGCCTGTTTCAATGTCCTTTAAGTGTCAGTTGTTTTAATGTCATCATATCACTTAGAAGAATTTCAGCCTTCTACAGTTAAGACATTGAGGTAGTTTATGTTGTAATCATAATTTTCTGTATTTTTTCAGTTAAATGTGCAGCATGTCTTGTCCTCACCTCACTCAGTCTCATCACACGCTCCTCTATGTTTTCAGCTGTGTCTAACAGGTGAACAGAGCGTGCACACTCCTGCATTCGTAGGGATGCTATTTTAAGTATCCTCTATTTTCAGACTTTGTTAATAGCCTGCATGGACTTGTTTTTCTATTTTTAATCGATGTTTGAGAGGCTATTCGAATGCATTTTCTTAATAGACACGTTAAAACATGAATAATGTAACAACTGAATTAGATGTCTGCCACAGCCAAGTTAACTGATCCCCTTTCAAGGAATCACGGATTTATTTAGATATAAACAGATACTGATGTGTGACTGACAAAAGACAGTTGTATAGATTTTCTATGTTGTAAAGACTGCATTTAAGGGAAAAAGGACAAGCACAGACTGAGATGTTCAAGCATTACAATAGACAGGTGATGCAGTTTATCGAGTGGGGAAACATAACTTTGGTTAGACAAGAACGATGATAACTGAACATGGCTGACACACTGGAGTGGACAGTGACTTCTCTCAGTACTTGAGATCTCTTGATTTGGATTTCTTCCCCTTCATTACCGAAGATGTGTATTTGTGGATTAACTGCAATACTTTTAGGTAGAATAAACGAGCCAGCATCCATGGTGTAATCTTTACAGTTTTTCTCAGTCACTTTGGTGCATTTCTCACATCACTATTAACATTTGCATAACAGTTAGTGCATTTCTCAAAACAATTAGTACAAACTGCAAAACCTAGTTGATAACCTGCAAAAGTGCCTCACTTGCTCAAAATGGATTGTTGATTCCTCAAAAGCAAGTATTCATGTCAATGAAAGTGTCAGTGTCATCAAGATGAAAAGTCCCAACACCATTGTTTATGAACAAGATAGTCAAATGGCCTAGTCATGTTTTCATTATGACAGTTTACTCTGTAAGTGTTTTCAAATGCAAAAAGTCAGATCTTGGTGACACTACCTGAAAATGCTCAAGACAGCTCTATACACTGTTTGCACAGCCATTTGAAAACTACAGTAAAGTTACACATTACTGTATTTAGTGAGGTCACTGAGAACAACACACTGAATACATATGTTTCATATTTTACTGCATATGCTCTTTGCAATTCTAATTTGTTCAAAGCATTGTGCAAAAGAAAAATACACACATATTTACAATAAATATGAGAAACACCCTTTGGTTAGAGCTGTGCACAACTGTAAACAATACTGCAGTACATATTGGAACTGAACATACAACATACACGGTACTGCAAATCATTCAAGCACATGCTGCAAACCACTGTCTGACCAGATCTGAGTGGTGAAAATGCACATTACTCCAAACAACAACATACTTGTTCAGATGGTCTCCAGTTA